>JAPPVO010000031.1:12627565-12863692 GCA_030407325.1 Camellia japonica | reverse complement strand
AGGGAAAGATAGGTTAAACTCTGAATAAAATATAGCTATCTTCCATCTACATTTCACTCGCTTTTTCCCTTTGTCTTTCCAAATTGCTATCCAAATCCATTATCAAAACACAGCCTTAAGAGGGGCCCTTGTACATATTTAATAAAAAAATCGACCCAAATTCACAATCCAGATATCTGCATATTGGGAAGTTGGCTATTTTAGTAGGCTATTTTACTTTTTGGCTTTTTTAGTAGGCTAAAATTTTTGTGTTTGGAAACATGGTTGGATTTTTTTGTAGTTGGATGTGATGTATGTGAGAGAACAAGTGAAATAATTATGAGTTTGATGTAATATTTTGTTTTATTGGCGATTTTAATCTATTTTGTCTTTTTGTGGATTTTAACCTAAACAGCCAAATTTTAGCCTTTGCCAAACAAGGCCTTTCAAAAAACTAGATGATAGAAATTAGAGATTTCCAATAGGGCACATAAATTAGAGTTACTCAATTAGGGTACAAAAATTAGGGAACAAGAATATCATTGTTATTATTTTTTATCGTCTTCCTAAAGTATTAGAAGGATAGAATCGATCTTTAAGATCGACCAAAATTTCTTTTCTTCCAATTACTCATCTATCTCTCTCTCTCTCTCTCTCTCTCTCTCTAGGGACTAAATTGCAACTAGAGAAAGTCAGAGATTAAACTACAAACACATATAATACATTCTTTCAATTATTTTGGTTGCACCCTGATTTTCCCACTTGCTTGTTAGTGGTGGTCATTGACCAACATGTTTGACAACAATTTTATTTTTTTCCCTTCTTATTATCAATTAATAACTACTTTTGCAAATTAGTAGTTTATGCTAACATAGTGAGTATTTGGATATTAAGGGACTGTATGAATTCAATTGCATAGATAACAAATTACCATGATTTTTCTCAAAATGGTCATTGTCATATATCTTTTATTGTTTGACTTTTGAGTAGTATGATTATAAACTCGAGTCTGTTTTTGGTCCAAAGAATTATTTATAGATTAGGCTTTCTTTTTTCTGTGTAATTCTTTTCATACTAGCTGCTCTCTTACATTTATGCCTAATAAACTTGCATTTGTCTTTGTTTTTATTTTTAGAAGAGAGAATTATTTCAAGATTTGGCTCCACTGTTGTGGAACTCTTTTGGTACTATTGCTGCACTCTTGCAGGTATGCTCCATATTGTTCATAATAATATTTTGTAATCAGTTTTTTGGCCCACAGTTAATGTTTGCTGCAGCGTTCTTCCTTAATCACTGGCTAATCTGCTTGTCAAAGAACTTATCTTAATTTTCTTTTCCAATCATAATTTATATCACTAGAAAATGCTATTGGTTTTAGCTTTTCTTTTGTCAATCAGACAGATATTATGCTTCTTTAAAGAGCACAGCAAATAAGGGGTATATGTTTCTGCTGAGGTCAACATAGTGCACAAAGCTATATTCTGAATCTTGACTCAGTCAGATTTACTAACCACACCACATTTATCCCAAAGTTAGCCCTCCCTATTGTGGATGTTATAATTGGGGATGGGAGGGGTGAAGTTTTGGCTTCATTGGTAAAGTGGGGAAGAGAGGATGATGAACGTGTTTCCTGTTATTTTTCATGTTGTAGTGGTAAGGATGTGACAATAGTGGAATATTTGTGTAGAGAGGGTTTGAGATATTTTCTTAAGTCAAGAGTGGCAACATTAGGAGGGAACTGAGTTGATTGGGTTTCTTTAGAGGTTTTGCAAATGTCTATTGATGAGTTACCCCAAAATTGTTTGGCCCAAATGGGTAGACTTCAGGCAGCCTGATCAAATGCATAATTGAGACACATCTATATTTGTGATTTGTTTCTATGAACTTTCATTTTTATTTTTAAAACCTCTTTAAAAAAAAAGAATGTTTTCTGTTGGCATATGTAGTCAATCAGCCAAGGGGCCGTTGGTTCAGTGGTTAAAACTTAGCCTATCAACCTTGAGATCGTGGATTCGAACCTGAGGGCAACCACTTTCTGCAAATAATGCTGAAGGCTAGGTTTATACCCAATCTACCTTCCAAACTTCCATCCAATGGGGATATGGGACATGGACTCTTCAAAATAAATTGGGTACCTTTGTCGAACACTTACCTCTTTGACAAGGGTGTGTAATATGTGTCTGATATTTTCCTTCTATCGGATACTTCTTATATATTTGTATTCAAGACTATCATTATATGTATATATTGTTGTATAATTCCTATAAAATGAATAAAATGCCTTTTTGACGCTATATGTTGCATATAACACCATTTACCTTTCATAATGGATTAAAAATATAAAAAAATCACCATTTTTTGCTGAGTCCACGTATCCTTAAATTTGAGGTTTAATAGATTGAACCTCTAGATACGCACCTATACCCAATACCCATACTTGAGTCCATGTAGCATAGGGACTAAATTGCGGGTACATGTATGCGAGAATATATTGTATATATGGCTTGGTTATGTATATTAGGAATTAGGCGTTAATTAGGCGTATGTATTTCTTTTTTCGTCATTCCTTATTCAGCCATAGATTTAGGGCTATATAAACTGATGAATACTTTGTAAACATTGATAGTTGAATATATAAGTTTATTCAAAATCTTACATGGTATTAGAGCCGCCTTTGAGCCAAAACCCTGCCTCTGAATCGACGACTTCTTCTTTTTCTCCTTTTTTTTTTTTTTTTTTTTGTTTGTTTGTCTAGTTCAACTAAACCCTAGGACCAAAACTCCATTTTGTGGCTTCCATCTCTGCCGTTCGTGGTTGTTTGTTCGCAACACTCATCCTAGGTCACAACACCAGCCACCTCTGCTTCGTGACTCGTTTATGACTGACACCTCTGCTTCGTGACTCATCTGAGTTCGACTCTGCCTCTGCTTCTGCTTCTGCTTCTACTTCTACTTCTGCTTCGTGCCTTCTGGTTCTCTAGTTGGTGATCAACCGAAAATCGTAACCCATCTGTTCGCTGACTTCAACTCCGGTTTCAGTCTCTCTCTTTTTGGCTCTGCTTTGGTCGTATTTGACCATCTGATATTAGCCTATTTGATTTATTATAGTTTGACCCCTCAATTTTATTTTGGTTTTTACACTTAAACCTCTCAACTTTCTGGTTATTATGATGTCTCTGGCTTTTAATGAGTATGCCTTCTGCCATCAAAGGGGTCATTGGAAGTATCATTGTCCCAAGAAGGGATTTTTGTTTGCTTCGCTTGTAACTGCTCAGTCTTCTCAGCCACCTCAGACCCAGTTCCAAGGTCCTGCTTTGAGTACTTTTCGGCCTCCTGCTGCTTCTACTGCATCTGCTTCGACTCCTGATCTTGACTTGGCTTCCTTGACTGCTCAAATTAGTCAGTTTCAGCATATGTTGTCTACTTCCCAGCCATCTCCGTCTGTCTTCATTGTTTCCTCTCTTCATTCAGGTTTGCTTGGGTCTTCTTCAGGTATTTCTTCGTCTGTTTGGATTTTTTATTCTGGTGCCTCTCATCATATGACTCCCCATCTCTCCTTACTTCAAAATTGTACTCCTTCTCCCTTTCCTATTACTGTCAATGCTGTTAATGGGTCTGGTATGTCTGTTATATCTGTTAGATCTGTTCTACCGTCTGCTATGTCTATTATCTCTATTCCATCTGTCTTTTATGTTGCTTAATTATCTGTCAGTTTATTATCTATCAGTCAACTTGATGCCTCTGGTTTTGATGTTATCTTTTCTTCTTCTTATTGTTCTGTGTAGGATCGAATGTCTAAGCAGCAGTTTGGGACCGGCCGTAGAATTGGAGACCTCTATGTGGTGGAGAGCTTGCATCTGCCTATGGCAACCTCTCCAACTGCCTTTTCCTCTTTTCAGTTAGATTCTCTGCCTAGTCCTTTCTTCTTGTGGCATTCTAGATTAGGGCATTTGTCGGCTGATCGCTTACAGTCTTTAGCTCAGTCTGGTATATTGGGTAAAGTTTCTCCTAGTGAACTTACTGAATGTCCGGGGTGTAAACTTGCCAAAATGACTGCCTTACCTTTTCGTAAAAATACTTCTATTACTGATACACCATTTTCTTTAGTTCATACTAATGTTTAGGGCCCTTCACCTATTCTCACCAAAGGGGGTTCTGCATATTATGTGTTATTTGTTGATGACTGCACCCGTTATACTTGGGTTTATTTTATGGCTCATAAGTCCAATTTCTATCAGATATATCGTACTTTTCAGTCTATGATTACTACTCAGCTTGGGTCTATAATTAAAGTGTTACGGTCTGACTTGGATGGGGAATATTTTAAAAATGAGTTCTGTGAGTATTTGACTAATTTGGGTACCATTCACCAAACTTTCTGTACAGATACACTTGCCCAAAATGGTCGAGCCGAGCGTAAACACCGTCATCTCCTTGAGACAGCTTGGTCTCTTCTTCTTTCTGCCTCAGTTCTAGCTCCATTCTGGGGGAGGTAGTTCTTACTGCTGCTTTTCTTCTCAACCGCATGCCTACTCTTATTTCTGATCGGTCTCCTTATGAGGCTTTATTCTTCTAAATTCGTAACTACTCCCTCTTTTGTGTGTTTGGGTCTGCCTGTTTTGTCTTTCTTCCCTGCAAAGATAGGACCAAACTTAGTGTCCGGTCTGTCCTCTGTGTCTTTTTAGGTTATAGTCCTATTTAGAAAAGTTATCGGTGTTACGACCCTATTTCCCGCCATCTTCATGTCTCCCGTCATGTTTCTTTTTTCGAATGCCTACCTTACTTTCAGCTTCCTCCTCTCACTGCCCCAGTTTCCAAAGAAGATTTGGTTCATATTGATCCGTTTCCTTCTGAGGTCCCATCTGATGAGTACATTTTCACAGTTTCTCCTGAGTTTGTTCCATCTTCTTCTCCTTCTTCACCTCTAGCTACTTCTCCTCCTTTGGTTTCTTCTTCTCCTCCGTTGTTGGTCTATTCTCGTCGCCAGGTTCCTCCACCACCAATTGTCTCTACTCCTGTTGTTGCTTCTTCTGCTTCTGACGACTTTGATCCTGCTAATCATCGATATCCTACATGTCAGCGTCGTCCTCCAAACAGGTTAGGTTGGTCTAATACATGTTTTTTTGCTTCCTATCGTACTTTTTTATCTGTTATTCATTCTTTTTCAAAACCTCAGTCTTACACGAAGGCCTGTCAGGATCCTAATTGGGTTCAAGCTATGGAGGATGAGTTGTTTGCCTTGCAGAAGACTAATACTTGAGAGTTGGTTTCTTTGCTTGCTAGCAAGAATCTGGTTGGTTGCAAATGGGTCTATAAAGTCAAGACTCATTCTGATGGTTCTCTCGAGCAATACAAAGCTCGCTTGGTTGCAAAGGGTTTCTCGTAGGAGTATAGTATTGATTATGAGAAGATATTTGCCCCTGTTGTTAAGATGACTACTGTTTGTACCTTGAGTTCTGTTATTGCTGTTCGACATTGGCTTCTTTATCAGATGGACGTTAAGAATGCTTTTCTTAACGGTCATCTCACTGAGGAAGTCTACGTGCGTCCTCCCCTTAGCCTTCTCCACTCCTCTGAGCAGGTTTGTTATCTTCGACGTGCTCTGTATGGTTTGAAGCAATCTCCTCGTGCTTGGTATGATCGCTTTCAGACTACTGTTACCAAGCTTGGGTTTCATCCTTTTGCTTTCGACTCTGTTTTGTTTTTTAGACATACCTCGGCTGGTTTTGTTACTCTCTTACTCTATATGGATGATATAATCATCACTGGCTCTGACTCTGACTCTTCTGCTATCTCTGAGGTCAAGCAACATCTCTTTCGCACCTTCGAAATGAAGGATCTGGGTCCATTACGGTATTTTCTTGGTATTGAGGTTGCCTCTTCTCCAAAGGGCTATTTCCTGTCTCAGGCAAAATATGCTAATGAGGTTATTCACTGTGCCAGTCTTACTGATACTAAGATTTCTGATACACATATTGAGCTTAATGTCAAGCTCAACTCTACTGATGGTGTCCCTCTGGATGATCCCACTATCTATCGCAAGCTTGTGGGTTGTTTGGTTTATTCGACTGTTACTCGCCCTGATCTTGCTTATGCTGTGCATGTGGCTAGTCAGTTCGTTTCTGCTCCTCGCTCTACCCATTGCTTTGGTTCGCATTCTTCGCTATCTCCGGGGTACCATCTTTCAGGGTTTACTGTTGTCCTTTACTTCCTCTTTAGATTTGGTGGCCTATGCTGATTCTGATTGGGCTGGTGATGTTAATGATCGCAAGTCTACCTCTGGTTTCTGTATGTTTCTTGGCGATTCCTTGATCTTTTGGAAAAGCAAGAAACAAACTGTTGTTGTTCGCTTTACTGCCGAAGCTAAGTACCGTGCTATGGCTCATGCTACTGCTGAACTTGTTTGGCTTCGTTGTCTTCTCTCTGATTTGGGTGTCCTTCAGTCTTCTTCGACCTCTCTATATTGTGACAACCGCAGTGCTATTCAGATTGTCCACAATACTATCTTCCATGAACAGACGAAACACATCGAGATTGATTGTCACTTTGTCCGACAGCATCTACAGTCTGACTCTCTCTCGTTTGTTTTCGTCTCCTCGGCTTTGCAACTTGTGGACTTCTTCACCAAGACTCACACTACCATTCGGTTTCAGTTTTTTCTTAGCCAACTCTCAGTGTTTTCTGCTGAAACACCTTGAGTTTGAGCGGGGTGTGAGAATATATTGTATATATGGCAAGATTGTATTTATGGCATGGTTTTATATATTAGGAATTAGGCGTTAATTAAGGCGTATGTATATCCTTTTTCGTCATTCCTTGTTCAGCTATAGATTTAGGGCTATATAAACTGATGAATACTTTGTAAACATTGATAGTTGAATATACAAGTTTATCCAGAATCTTACGGTCTATCATATCATGAGAAAGTAAAATTTTAAGATTGGTAGTTCTTTTGTTTGTAACTAATTGATTGGATACATATCATGTTATGCCATTTGTATGATTAATGGAATTTCCCATTATTTGCAGGAGATAGTTTCCATATACCCCGTCTTATCACCACCAAACCTTACCCCAGCACAATCGAACCGTGTCTGCAATGCACTTGCCCTCCTTCAGGTATAATACATTTATTTCTTGTAAGTTTTACATCATCGGTCATTTTCCTCTTCTTTTTTTTTTTGTTTTTGTTTTGCACTTGGCTTAGAACCACCTAACGGGCTGGGTGGGTGGTGGTTAGGGTTTTGAGAGTGGGGTTATTTTTGGTATTAAGTGGGGTGTCCATGAATTTTTGCAAATTTTGAAATTTGTTGGTGGGGGTTCAAAGAATTTAAGTGGGCGCTAGTAGCAGCACCCAAAAATTATCCTATTACATATTGTCTTCTAATAAAATTTTGCTCTTCATTTATCAAAAAACAATTTATCCTATTACATCTTGTGCTTTCTACTTAAGCTTGTTTTAGGGTTTAAACTAAGAAAAGGATTGCCTAAACATGAGAAATAGAGATAGTGAGAGGAAACCATTGGTAATCATAGGTTTAGGTAATGGAGTTTAGTTTTCTCAGCTTTGTTAATGAGTTGTACTACATTGGCGTACTTACAAAAGCTCCTGGGCTCATTGGAAAAGTTATAAGTGGGAGGATATTGAGAGTAAATTTTGACGGTCAAAATAATAATTTACCATATCACTCCCCTCTCCCCTCCAAATACATTGTGAATTCTTACTAATGCTGTATATTCATTTTATATTCTTTTGCAGTGTGTGGCCTCTCACCCAGACACAAGAATGTTGTTCCTCAATGGTAATTTTTCAGGGATCATGTCAACACAGGACTTTATTACCTGCACCAATTGGATTTCCATTTTTTCCCATTTTTGTTTTCTTGAGTCTAATGCATATCCATTTGTCATAAGAGCCTCTTTCGGGGTATGCTGATCATCTATAGTTTACTGGTTATTTGTGTTAAAATCATGTGAAATCTAGCACAAATTGAGATTAGATTTTTCTTTTTCTTTTTCTTTTATTTGATGCACATTTTGAAGATCTTAAAGTCAATCTCAATTTTTTTTTTTTTTTTTGGGGGGGGGGGGGGGTAAACTTCCATCCATTGGGAACTAACCCAGACCCTATATTTCAAATTACTTTAATGCTGGTCTATAGTATATTAGTCCTTTCAGAATACTAGGAGAACAAAGTCTCCTCGCAACAAGGTAAATTTTATCTTAGATATTGATTACTGAATAAATGAAGAGCAAACAGTGTCATGTTACCTTTGCCAGTTTTCACATCTGAACGCTTAGTTCTGCTACATGGACATCTAGTTCTGCTACAGCAATGTCAGTTCCATTATGAACACCTACGTCAATAGTTTTGTCGCTTTCCTCCTTTTTGAGATTCCATGCCACACATCTTGTAACCATGCTGGGTGGGTGCTACCACCATTTTGTTAGATTTGTAGTATTGTTACAGTTAGAATGTATTAGAGGATTCCTCTCCCTTCTTGTGCCTTCTACATGGCTTGCTAATAGAGGAGTAAATTGCTTTAATGATGAAAAGTGTAAAGTTTTCCAATCAGCTAGGCATTTGATAGCTTTTTATCCATTTTTTTAATAGATTAATGATTTGCCACCTTTATATGTATGATTAAACTTATATTTTAGCCGTTTATGTTCTAACTTTTTTGAAGTCAACAAAGTTCCTCCTCAGTGAGCCTTATGTTAGAATAAGACAAATAGGTTACTCTTTTTGTTCTCACAAATCTGTTCAAATTTCAATGAAATTGTTTTGATTGACGGTTTCTCCTTTGCAGCCCACATTCCCTTATATCTGTACCCTTTTCTTAATACAACAAGCAAATCAAGGCCATTTGAATACTTAAGGCTTACTTCCTTGGGCGTCATTGGTGCTTTGGTGAAGGTACTTCTTCCTGCTGATATATATTTGTGTGTGTGTATTGTCATGACTATTCTGTTCTTTTTTATATAATAGTGTGAAACATTATGTTTGGAGGTGGATATGTTTATTTAAAGTTGATTTATGTACGAAATTTTAAAGAAAAATCGGTTTAAAAGAACAATAATTAACTACTATTGACAATGTTAGTCATGGGCAGCTAGTTATATTGAGAAGCTGTTTGCAGCCAATGTTGTAAATTTTGCTTTTACTGCCTCAAGCTCACGGGTACCCATGAGGAATTTTTTAACTCAAACAGAGAAGTTTCAATTTTTTTTTCCTTTTCATTTTGATAAGTGAAGTGTTGAATTCTTTATTATATATGTCCCTTATCAGCTTTTCATCTCCCCCCCCCCAAAAAAAAGGTGGCATGTCGTATCGGATACTGACGTGACACGACACTTGCCGGACATTTCTCAGCACCTTTTGGACATGTCTCCAAACATGTCCTACTATTATTTGAAAATTAAAAAAAACGCGGATACACTTGAGACACGCGGGGAACACATGTATCGCTTAGGCACATGAAATACATTACAAATTTAAATAAACGAACTTGAAATTCATTGATAAAAGAAAAAAAAAAATGTAAATTTATAACTATTCTCCTCTTTGGTGGTTCTAATAACTACCTTTTTGTTCATGTCATTATTTTTGTCTTTTTTATTTGAAATATTTATGAAGGTCAATACATCTCTTTTTTTCTTCTTCGTATTTCAGGTTGATGATACAGAGGTTATCAGCTTCCTTCTCTCAACAGAAATAATTCCGCTGTGCCTAAGGACAATGGAGATGGGCAGTGAACTATCAAAAACAGTAAGTGTCACTTTTGAACCTTTTTTTTTAAAAAACTTTTTCTTCTCTGATTGTTGTTCAAACGTCCTAGTAGTTTCTGTCTCACTATTGAACATTGGTAGTCATAGGTAATGCCTAAGTCGATACGAGGATAATGGATTCTTTCTAGTTTCTTCCTTTCGTAATATTCTTCTTCAGATAACAAGAAAACAATTGTCCTTATCCTTTATGCCTTTCCTTTGTTGAAGTTGGTCTAAGTCCAAGAATATGTTCTGTTTATTTCATATTAGTAGCAGCGCATCCTGCAGAGATAAATAAGGTGACAGGTTCCCTGGGTGTTATTTTAGTTCCCTTGCAATGCAACTGTTTGGTTCTGTTTTATGTTTTCATTTTCAGTAAACACAAATAACTTATTTGGCAAACTGTTTCCAAAATCAGTTTCAGGAAAAGAAATTTTTTTTTTGAATAGCCTACTTTTTAAGGAAACATCAGAAAAGTTACTTTTGAATTTTCAAAATTGTTTTCTCGCACAAATGAAAACTATAGGTGTTTCATACTTCTCATTGTTTTGTTTTTGAAGACACAAATAATGCCAAAAAAAAAAAAACTAAACAAAAAAAATGATGCAGACCCTTATCTTCCTTATTTAAGTTTCTCGTTTTTCAAATGATGCTAACCTTGTAATGAACTCCAACAAGATGTTTATACCATCCGTGGACTAGGCTCTTAGGTTCATAGAAGTCTGAGTAATTTTTATGCTGGCAGGTTGCAACATTCATTGTTCAAAAAATTTTGTTGGATGATGTGGGCTTGGATTATATATGTACCACAGCAGAGCGGTTTTTTGCTGTAGGTCGAGTTTTGGGGAATATGGTGGCAGCACTTGCTGAACAACCCTCATCACGGCTGCTAAAACATATTATTCGTTGTTATCTTCGACTATCTGATAATCCAAGGTTAGTCAATTGCATAATGTGGACTAATTTGCTATTTCAATCATAAAGTATAGAATGCTGGTGTCTGTCATTTACCCTTTATTATTTTTCATATTCATATATTTACTAAATCAATGATCTTTGGTTCTTTATGATGCAGGGCTTGCGATGCATTACGAAGTTGTCTGCCAGACATGCTTAGGGATGCCACCTTTAGTACATGCCTTCGTGTAAGTGCTGGTTAAAATTTTTAGAGTTCCAACTTTTTTGTATCATGGAGTCGTTGCGTTAACTCCTTGAAATTTTAATATGGCTCATGCCAGTTGTCATTTTAATGTTACTGGCATACTTGATATCCACTGTTGCAGCGTAGTTAATATCATTTTGTAGCCTGGAGGGGTCTGTACTTTTCCTTGGTTAATAATAAGCTATTCTTTGAGACTAGTATCGGGTATTTTTGGGTCCTTGCAGTTAGGAAAGCCGAGTTGTTGGTTTGTAAATCAGAACATCATGGCTAACTTGGTCTCTAATTTGATAGCCAATATAACATATTTAGTTGGAAAGCCACTCCTGTATACCTGTGTTTGTCAGGGAGGATGAAATGAAAGTACTGCTTTCTTGAACATGTACAGTAGTAAGCCTTCTACTTTCAAGGAAATTTGGTGTTCATGAACAGCTCAAGCCAAATTTGGTGCTCATGTACAGTAGTAGTCGCCCCTCTACATTCAACCGAGTTGTTCATGAACCTCAAACTCGAGCCAAAGTTTTAGGCTCCTTTGGAACAAAGTCGAGTTTGAGTAAAACCAAACTCGGCTCGAATTGACTTGTGAACGCAAGAATATATAAATTAATGTTCTTTAATAATATAACAATTATATTTTCATTAATTGATATTTTCTTGTTTATGTTTGGTATTTGTGTAAATTTGCATATTCAATTGATGAAACTTATTATTAATGTGAGCGTTCTTTTATATTTTGTTCATAATCTGCTCCTTTTGCTCTTAATGTGCATGTTAATTAAGTTTTGATTTTCTTTTTTGAGCTCGAACTTGAGGTCAAGTTGTTTATGTAATTAAATTAACTCGAGCCGAGCTCGAGCTTGATTCTTCGTACTTTACTTGAGCTCGAATACTCCAACGCTCAGCTTAGCTTAGCTCATTTGCAGCCCTAGGATGTGTTGTTGTTTGGAGGCCCCCGCTTTTTTACTTTGGTCGATGGTCACTTCAATGCTTCTCTTTATATTTTCAGGAAGATCCGACAACGAGAAGGTGGCTACAGCAATTGCTTTACAATGTCCAGGGACCTCGGGTCGGGTTACAGGCTGGAGGAGGATTCGAACATATGCTGGTGAACTAAACCGACTGACATCTGGTGCTTTTGGATTTTTGCCTTCTGTTGTTACTTCTACAAGCAAGAGTACTGTGTATGTGAATGTGAATTTTCAGTTATCTTTATCTCTACCCTACCTTTTTATTA
The DNA here is from genome assembly GCA_030407325.1 of Camellia japonica. NCBI lineage: Eukaryota > Viridiplantae > Streptophyta > Magnoliopsida > Ericales > Theaceae > Camellia > Camellia japonica. The sequence continues at coordinate 12,851,553 of JAPPVO010000031.1, read as the reverse complement.
CAAATTCTGTAGTAATTACATGTATGAAGGAATAGACTTGGGACTAACAGAACAAACCCATGTCTTGCCCTTTGTCTGGTTTATTTATACCAAAACCCAACTGTTGCTTTTATCTGCTTTTCTTTTGTAGTTTATTATCTTATTTAATTTTTAATATTTTTGGAGGTCAAACAGTGCATCATTTTGGAAATAACAAGAGCATTTTGAATACTCGAAAGTTTCATATCTAAAACGAGTTTTCAAGAAATTGTTTTTAGTAAAAGCTGCTTTCCGGGGTTGTATCAAGGATGCATGATACTATCGATGTTTATCTTCTTGCTTTCTTATTTTATTTTGTTTTATTTTTATTCTCTCTACAAATTTAAAATTTAAACACAGTAGTAAAAAATTACAATTTGTCCTATTAATTTTGATGAAATTGGATCGGGTAGCTTTACTATAGTAATGAAAGTGATGAAATTATTACCAAATTAAATCAAATCAAGCTTTAAGTTTCATCAAATAAAGTAGGCTGTATAAATTTTTCTCCATTCAATTATATTTAAGATCATTTCGTTAGTCAAATTAAGAAAATTTATATCTCTATTTACTACATTAGTCTACGTCAATCTAGGTCTACATTTTCCCTAACACTACCATCTACTGTCACTGTATTACATCTCTTCGTTACTGCCTTTGTTGATTTCTGTTGTATATGGCTAAACCATCTCAATCTATTCTCTCTCAACTTATCTTCCATCGGTACTATTCGTATCCATTATCGAATACACTCATTCCTAACAAAGTGATGAAATTATTATATTATTTTAAATATTTTGTAAATATGTAAATAACAAAATTACTTTCTTATCTATTGAATTTACTTAAATTGATTGAGGTAGATGTAATTTATCCATTTGAAAATTTTCACTATTTATATACAAATTTTTACATTTGTTTGATCAGACACTTTTTTACTTTAAGCAACACGGTTAAGAAATAATTGCATTTCGTGCCTGACAATTTTTTTAAAAAAATTTTGACCAGACATTTTTTTAAACTTTAATTACTTTTTAAACTCGACAAATAATTTCAATGCATTTATACAATCTTTTGATCTGGCAAATTTTTTAACTTTAAGCAGCAGGAGAAAACACTACTAGAATTTCACACTTTTTCATCTCTCCTAAAAACAATCCCAAATGGATGAATTTTAACAATCCAAGCTCGAGTTGGACTTGGACCAACTTCTTTGCACTTCAATTTCAATTCGAACAAAATCTAAGAATTGGTTTGAAAATTGATTATTTTAGTTAATTTTTTAATTTTTCACAAAAAGACAAAAAAGTAAAGAGTATAGTTGTTTTTTTGGGTCCTGTTATGGTTGCACACCATATGCAACCAACACAAAAAGTGTAAGTGGAAGGTGTAAATATAAAACAGGACAGCAAACAGAAAGGCGTAAGTGTAAGGTGTAAGTTGCATACTTAAGAAAAGTCTTTTTTTTTTAGTAGCAATTTGTTGACTCTGATTATTTTTTCACTTTCTAAAAACACTCTAAAATCTGACCAAATTCATTTGAATTTTTAAGGCATGGTTTGAAATGAGCTACATAAATTAATTTTATTTGGTTAAAAAAAAGACATTACGTATGCTAAATAAGTAGGTTGCCAAACAACCCCGAAGGCTTATTTTGGCTATCAATCAACTAGTTAAAAAACCAAAACGTCATCAGCTCTTCTTGTTACTTTTTTGTATGTTATTTCGTACAAAATTAAAAAAAACGAATCAACATAATCAATTTTCAAAACAACCCTAAATAAGTCAAAAAACAAAAAATTAGTTGTCATCAGACAAAAAAGTTACAACCAAAATATTTTCCACTCACAATTTTTTTTTTTTAAATAACTTCTCAGACAACCAATTTTTAAAATTATTAAAAAACCAATGCCAAACTAATATACTACAAATAAACAAATACTCAAAAAAAAAAAATCTGTGTATAATTTTGCTTATTTTAAAGAACTTTTTCATATTCAACATTTAAAAAAATTATTAAAAATAAACAAAGATTCATTTAAAACAATTTCTCAAAAGGCAAATGATCTATTCCTACAAGAATCTTTTACAAAAACGCCATTTATCATACTCTGATCGGTAAGAGTTTAGTGTTACAGAATAAGTGAATAGACTCTTATTTACATTACACGGACTCGGGTACGAATATCAAGTGCGGGTGCATATTTAAGGATAACTGAAAATGAAAGATACGGGGATATAGATTCAAATTTAGATACGGATACGAGGATATGATAAATAGTTATTTTTAAAAAATATTTATTAAATTATCATGTTAAAAACTTATCTAAATAAATTTTTAAATAATATTTAATTAATTAAATACAACATAAAAATATTTTTAATTAATTAAATATAATATAAATTTTTTTAAAATAAAATTATTATCTTTATAAAGTTATTATTTTAAAAGTAATGAGGTGAAAGAGAGAGAAACATGATTGCCTTTAAATAATAGTGGGGGAAAGAGAGTCATTATATTTAAATAAAAATAGTGGAGTAGTGGTGGGATATTATTTAAAGTGGTTGGCTTTTTTTCGATCCGTGGTAGGATTAAAGGGTATTATTAAGTTTGTGGGGCTTACTATAGGTCCTGTTTCGATAATATAAATTGTTTTGAATGTGTAGAACTCGTCAAGTACTATATGCTTATAAAAAATCACGTTGATCGGATATCGATACCTACATGATCAAATCAATTTTGTATTAAAAAAAAAAAAACAGATGGTAAAAAAATAAACGGTTGATAGAAATATGATTCGATGAGATAACTATCGATATCCGATCAACGTGATTTTTTACAAGCATATAGTACTTGATGAGTTCTACACATTAAACGGTTTGAATTATCGAAACATGACCCATGATGGCCCCCAGGGGCACAACAGTATCCTCAAGTTCAATCATGGACTAGAGGGAAGCACATACCTTATTTAAATAAAAGTAGTGGAGTCACTAGCTTGCTGGACTTGAGAAAGCCATTATTAGTTTTAGGATAAATTACACTTACACCACTGAGGTTTGGATTTAATACATATCACCCCTTGACATTTGAAAAATTACTCTAACCCCCATGTCATTATAATTATTTAGACAGAATGAAAATATTAAACTCATGCACTCTCTCTTTTTTGGCTTTGCTTTACTTTCTCTTTTTTTTCCCTTTCCTTTATATATTTTTTTTAATATAATTTCTTCTATTTTTCTACTAGGAGTTGTTACTTTTTATATAAGTATGGGGAGTTTGTGAAATGAGACTATTAACCACAGGAGTGGGAATGTAATTTCCAAAATGTTAAGGGGTGGGTAGTAATTGGACCAAACCTCAAGGGGGTGTCAATGTAATTTACCGTTAGTTTTAAATAATATTGGGATGAGAGAGAGAACATACAGGAGAGAAGACAGATCGAGAGAGAGGGAGGGAGAGAGAGAAAAGAAGATCGAGAGACGAAGAATAGGAGAGATCGAGATATCAAGAGAGAAAAGAACATGAGATCGAGACGAGTACGAGTAAAGAAGACGAGATCAACTTCGCACTTCGCATTTTAACTTCGCACCTCGAACTCGATCGCACTTCGACTTTGTTTTGCTGAACTTTGCTTCAACATTTTAGGTTTCTTTTCCTTTCCATTCAAATCAAGTTGTGAATTTCTGTGTTTCTTTGGTTTGTTTCTTCTCATTTTACCCTCTTCTTGTTCAAACCAAGAACAATAAAGAATTTTGTAACAAAAATATTATAGAACAATAATTAACTGTATTCATTTTTATTTTGTCGTATCTTGTACCCCGTACTGTGTACGATAAAAAAACTAAGGCTATGTTTGGTTTGCCTTTGGAATCATGATTCCAAAGGCAAAATTTTCAAATCACTTTTCAAAATTCATAACCAAACACACAATTCAAAATTATTCAAAACACAATTTAAAAATTAATTTCAATACTCATAACTAAGAGCATCTCCAACGGTTGAACAAATTTGAGTAAAAAAAAGTCAATTTTCTCAATCTGATACCAGCAGCTCCAACCGTTCACTGTAGTGTGCATCAAACAGAGAGGGTTGTCTGGGGGGTCGACCGGTAAGAGCAAATTTATTTATTTTTTTGCCTTCATTTCTGTTGCTTCAAAAAAATGCTAAGGTGGTCGATCGGGTGGTTGACCTGTCAGTGTAAATTTTCACAAATTTTTGTCTTAAAGCGGTCATTCGGGCGGACATCGGGCTGGTCGTCTGGTGGGTCCAACTCAACGACTACGCACAGTAAATTGGTGAAAGGAGCGAGCCATCCTCAGTTTGATGAAATTTTTGATATTTTCTCATTTTGATACTGTTTTGGTGTAACCGTTGGAGCACAAAAAACACCTATTTTTCACCAAATTTGAATTTGATGATGGATTTGGTGAATGGTTGGAGGTGGTCTAAACACACAACTCAAAACTCAAAACCAAGCTCTTTTCAAAACTCTAATTCAAAAGAAAAAATTCAAAAAAATAGTTTTTTATTTTATTTTTTAAAATTATTTTTAGAATCATGATGTGAGTGTGGAGTTGTGTTTTGAATTATGAGTTTTGAAAAGAGAAAATTTGTTTGGTTATGAGTTTTAAAAAGAGTTTTGAGTTATATTTTGAGTTTTGAGTTGTATTTTTAATTTTTTTGGATTTATTTTTTTTAATATTTAAAAATTTTCTTAATTTATTTTCTTAAGGTAAATATTTTATATTTTAAATATTTATTTATTTATTTTAATGTGCACTATATTTCATATATTTATGTGCTGTATTTTTTTAATATTAAAAAAATTTAAAAAAATTATTTATTTATTTTAAATATAATTTTTTATTTTTAATTTTTATTTTAAATATTTTATTTTATTTTATGAATATATTTTTTAAATATTTAAATTTTTTTGTTACGTGCTAGTTATGATTTGAGTGTAAAGTTTTGAAAGTGGTGTGGAATTTCGAATTTTATGTTTGGTTCTGAGTTTTGAAAATAATTTTTGAATTGAGTTTTGAGTTATCTGTTTGGTTACGATTTGAGTGTCGAGTTGTGTTTTGAGTTTAAAATATTAAAATTTAAAATTAAAATATTTACAAAATAAAATAAAAAATTTAAATAAAAATTATATATTTAAAATAAAAAAATTCTTAAACATTTTTTAATATTTTTAAAAAATAAATCCAAAAAATTCAAAATACAACTCAAAACTCTTTTCAAAATTCCAAAACTCTTTTTAAAATTCATAAGACCATTTCCAACGGTGAATTAAATTTATCATCAGATTTGAATTTGGTGAAAAAATATCACTTTTATGGCTCCAACGGTTTTCTCCAAATGGATATCAAATTGAGAATGTACCAAAAGTTTACCAAAATGAGAAGCGGAGCAGATTTCACCAAAACATTGTGCGTTTACGTTGGAAGTGGGCTTACTGGACAACCGGCCGGATGTCCCACCGGTCGTCCCTTGCATATAAAACTCCCATTCTGTCGATCCAACCCATTTCTTACACTGATACATATAAAAGTGGCTTTCTAGTAAAATGGTAGCTCTGGTACACAGCTTTGGAGAAACCCATTTCTCTCTCTACAAATAAAGACTACTTCCTCCTTTAGTTTAGAGGCAACAACCCATCCCTATTTGCTTTCTAAGTTCAGTTGAGAGTGGTGGTTCTACTTTTAAAAGATTGGGCTAGAGAGAAAAGTGAAAAAGCTGGGGCTTTTTTTTTAGGAATGTGGGTGAAAAAAGATGTGGGGTTTGTGCTAAAATGAAAGTTTTGATCACTGAGATTTTAAAGAAAAAGAGTGAAAAATGGTGCTTTTAAAGAAGGATTAAACCAACCCATTTCTTACACTGATACATATAAGTGGGTCTCCAGTAATGGTAGCTCTTGGAAACAGTTTTTAGAGAAATCCATTTCGCCATTTCATCTCCGGGGAAATAATGATGGTCACGGAGGGAGAGAGAAAGAGAGACGAGTAAAGCTGCGTATCTACTAAAATGGACTAATGGAAGTGGTCACATGCAGAGAGAGAGAGAGAGAGAGAGAGAGAGCTCAGGCCTGTGAGTGACACAGAATGAGACTAATGGCGTAAGCGGTCGACAGGCCGGTCGTTCGGCCGGTTATCTCACCGGATGTCCCCAGGCATTTGGTGCAAGCAACAGTGTTCACCGTTGGACCAACTCGTATCAGATTGAAGAAATAGCCTTTTTTTTTCTTCTTCTTAGATTTGATAAAAAAAATAATTCACCGTTGGAGATGCTCTAACCAAACAAAGGCCTTGTTTGGTTTAACTCTCAAAACACAATTTTTGAAAAAAATTTCTAAAATTTTGTTTAGTTTGAAATTTTTTTAAAAAATTTCAAAATCACTTTTTCTCTTCTACACATCAATCAATCACTTTTTCTCTCTCATATCTCCTCCTCAATCACTTTTTCTTTCACACACATCTACAGCAAAAATATCAAATCATTCAAAACTCTCATACTCCAAAACTATTTCCAAAATATAACCAAACAAACTAAAAAAATTTCTAAATTCTTTCCCTAAGAATTTTTTTGAAAATTTATCTCCAAAAACCAAACCAAACACATCTTTTCAAAACTCAACTCACAATTTCACATTCAACTTATAACTCCAAAAAGAGAATTACAATTACAAAACTAAACCAAACGCAACCTAATTATTTGGTCCAATTGAAAGTTTAACAGAAACATTGGACTAGCTTTGCTCCAGTCCTAGATCGAACTAAAGGGTACTGTTAGATCTGTGGGGCTCATTGGGTTCTGTTTTGATAATCCGAATCATTTAATGTGTATAACTCGTCGAGTACTATATGCCTTTAAAAAATCACATTGATGAATTATTTCATCGGATCGGATTTCTATCAACTGTTTATTTTTTTACTGTCTATTTTTTTTATATATAAAACTGATTTGATCACGTAACTATTGATATCCATCAACATAATTTTTTACAAATATATAATACTCAACAAATTATATATAACGATTTGAATTATCAAAACAAAACTTGTAATAAATCCCCACCAACTCAGAAATATCCTTCAATATGATATAAGACTGGAGATCCTTTTCAAAACAACAATGATTTAGAGTACTAATTTTGGTACTCTAATAGAATATTAATGACTTCACAAGGAGGGAAAAAAATAAAAAAATCAAAATCAAAATATCACATGAAACTCACTACCAACCCATTAGGTGGTGTTTGGGAAGCAAGCTGGGGGCTAAATTAGCCACATAAGGACAAAAATGGCTTATTTAGCCAAAAAAGGACAAAAGATGCACAGGAAAGAGGCAACAACACTGGACAAGCAAAATTTACGAAACTACCCCCATGAAAGAGGGGCATGCGTCCTTTCACACAAAAAGTAAAAAAAAAAAATTTATTTAAATTTGGTTTCAAGTTATGTGTTTAGTTATGAGTTTTAAAAATAAATTATTACTTTTGCGTTTTATTTTATGTGTTTGGTTACGATTTGAGTGTAGAGTTGTTTTTAAATTTAAAATATTAACATTTTTAAGAATTTAAATTAATTGAATATTTAAATTATTTAAATTTTGTTGTTAAAATAATTTTTGAATATTTAAATTATTTAAATTTTTAAGATTTAAATTTTTTGAATATTTATTTTAATTTTTTACTTATTAAATTTTTTAGATTATTTACATTATTTAAATATTTAAAATAAAATTAAAAGTAAAATAAAAATTAAAACGCAAATTAAAATAAAAATAAAATTAAAAAACATTTTTAATAAAATTAAAATTAAATTACTTAAAATACACAGGACAATAATATAAAACCTCATTTTTTTTTATCATTTTACATAAAATGAAAAAAAAAAATTAATGTATACAAATAAAAAAAAAATTACAAATAAAAAAAATGACAAAAACGTAAAAAAACCTCACTTTTTATCATTTCACAGAAAATGAAAAAAAATTAAAATAACAATAAAATAAAAAACACATGAAAAAACCATTTGCAAAAAAAAAAACAAAAAACAAAAAAAAACTTAAAATACATAAATTATTTAAAAAAAATACGCCTCATTCAAAAATATTTAAAAAATTACAAAAACGTAAATTTTTTAAAAAAAAGAACGACAAAATAAGCCTCATCAAAAAAGAAAAAAAAATAGAAATTACCATTTGCCATGTAATTTATAAATAAATAAAACACATGAAAACCCATTTTTGAAATAAAACACATCAAAAATATATAAAAAAAAACATAAAAACATAAATTACCATTCGCCACGTAATTTACAAATAAATGAAACATATAAATAAAAAAAATGTTATTGTATACCAATAAAAATAAATAAGGCAAAAAACGTAAATTAAAAAAAAGAACTAATTAATGTATAAAAAAATAAAAATAACAAAAACATAAATTTAAAAAAATAAAAAAATTAAGCAAAATACGGCAAATCCAAAATACGCCAAAATAAAACCCAAAATAAAAAAATTTAAGCAAAATACGTCAAATTCAAACCCAAAATCAAAAAAAAAAAAAAAAAAACAACAACAACAACAACAACAACAGGAAGAACAAGGGCACTTGGGTAAATGAACATGATGACACCTCACCAAAAAATCAAAAAAATCATTTCCAAACGAGACTTTTTAATTCCAGACTAAAATAATTAAAAAAATCAAAAAATTAAAAAACTAAAAAGCAAACTCACTTTCCAAACGGAGGCTAAAACTTGCTTTAAAGCTAAAAAATTAGGGTTTGGTTATGGTGTGCAACTTACACCTTACACCTTTTGTGAAAAATTAAACATTACACTTACACTTTTTTGAGGTTACACACTATATGCAACCCACTTACACCTTACACCTTACACTTATACTTACACCTTACACTTACACTTTTTATATAAGTGGCACATAATATACAATTGCACACTTAAGAAAAGTCCAAAAGTTAAAGTTCTAAAACAATTTTCTTTTCAAAAATGGAACAAGTTATATCAAATTCATTGTTCACGCACCATGACACCTGACTACATGTAACGAGAATTTCTTCCCCCACGCGCGCGCGCGCTCTCTCTCTCTCTCTCTCTCATATTCAATTTGTCCAAATTCTCTCTAAAACCCTTGCGATTCAAACCATGATGAACAACACATCAGGAATGTTCAAGATTGTTCCGTGCACATTCGCCGGCGACTCCTCCGCCGCCATCGCCGACGAGTGTATAACGGACATGGGCGATTCAGTTCGAGCGATCGAACAGCTTCTCAACTACCGATTCAACGACAAGAAGCTCTTGGAGGAAGCTCTGACTCACCCTTCCTGCACCGATTCGCCGTCGTACCAGAGGCTTGAGTTCGTCGGCGACGCCGCCTTAGGTATCGCGATCTCCAATTTCATCTTCCTCGCTTACCCTGACCTCCTCCCCGGTCAACTCACTCTCCTCCGCTCCGCCAATGTCAGCACCGAGAAGCTCGCACGCGCCGCCGTACGACATGGCTTGTACAAGTACGTCCGGCGTAACGCTGCCGCTCTTGATGAGAAGGTAGTAGATATAGACGCATATATGTATCTATAGAGCTCGTTTGGAAAATTGATTGTTTCAATTGATTTTTTTATTATTATTTAAATCTGAGTAAAAATTCTACTAAATTTTTTCCTATTGTTGTGTTTGATTGAGGGATTTGAGGAGGGATTTGGAAAGGGAAAGAGAAAATGTGTGTGAAACTAGGTGAAATATAGGCATGTTTTATTCACATTTCACCTACCTTTTCCATTTCCCTTTCCAAATCCCTCTCCAAATCCCCCAACCAAACACAGCATGAATGTGTCACATGGTGTATGGTGTGAGATCGACACAAGGTTCATATAAAACTTTTGGTAAAATTTTTGATCTCTAACATTTTTGTTTAAACCTCGCTTAAAAAACGTGTTTTCGAGTCGATAGTTTTTTTTTAAAACAGTTTATTTGATAGTTATGAGAAAATAAAATAAAATGATTATAATTTTGATATAATATTTTATCTTACTGAGTTATTTTAATTTATTTTATTTTTATTAGACTATTTTAGCACAAAACTGTCTCCCCTATGTTTATCAATTTCATCATCAAATTTGAATTTGATGAAAAAATGGCTAAATTATGCTCCAACCAGCATGGAGAGGCAATTTTCCAGGGTTTCGCTAAATTTTCAACAATTTATTTTTATGCAAATTTGATGAAATTTTAAAAGATTTAAGGATTGAAGATGGTTTTCTTTCATAAAAAATGGTTTAAAAAGATTTGATGAAAAAAAGAGAGCAAGAATTGGACTGTGCCATGGCTGATCAAGTTTTTAACCAAATTTTCACTCAATTTTGATGAAAAAAGAGAGCAAGGATTGGAGTTTCTTCAAATTTGATGAAAAATTCAGTGTAACCAATTCCTTCACCAAATTTTGAACAATTTTTTTTCATTAAAAATGGTTAAAGCAGATTTTTTTTGGATTAAGTTTGAAATTTTTCAAAAAGTTGTGATGAAAAAAGAGAGAGTTAGGATTGTTGTGTTCCATATTATATCAAGCTTTTAACATTTTTTCACTCAAATTTAATGAAAAAGAGAGTAAGTATTGGAGATGCTCTTATGAGTTTATGAAATAAAAAATTGGTTCTTTGATTTTGTGTAGGTGAGGGATTTCACGTTGGCTGTTCAGCAGGAGGCAGATACGGTGGTGTATGGAGGGATGGTGAAAGCGCCGAAGGTTCTTGCTGACATTGTTGAGTCTGTTGCTGCAGCAGTTTATGTTGATCGTCAATTTGATCTGCAAGCTTTTTGGGTGGTGCGTAGTTCTGTAATTTATGGACAATTGTTTCTTTAAATTTGTTAAGAATTTGGGATATTTTTGGTTTCATGGGGTCCTGTTGAATTGGAACATGAGTAAATTAGATTTCATTAGATTAAACAACAGCTGTCTATTTCACATAGATTTCATTAGAATTCTGAAATAAAAAGTTGGAGTGTAGAAATTTACTAGGTTCTTCTATCCTAATTTGGGCAACTGTGGTATCTCAAAGTAACTAGTATTTGCAATGAACTTCCCAACATAAAACTAAGATTTGACATGTAGTTTTTTTTTAAAAAGAATTTTCATGACATAGTTTTTCTCATGTATTATAGATCTTTAGAGGTATATTGGAGCCTATTGTTACGCTTGATGTTCTCCAACAACAACCACAGCCTGTGACCATGCTTTTTGACTTTTGTCAAAAAGAGGGTAAGCAAGTGGATATCAAGCACTTGAGAAGAGGGGAGAAGAACATCGCCATCGTTTACGTGGACGGGGAATTTATTGCCTCATCGTCCTCTGAGCAGAATGAAAATGTCAGGCTTCATGCAGCAAAGGCAGCTTTGGAGAAGTTGTCTCACTCTAACAGCGAGGACAAAATGAATGTTGACATCTACAGCAGTATGAATTTAACCAATGAGATTGAAGGAGCAAAACAAAAGTTACATGATATTTGTGGCAAGAAGAGATGGCCAAAACCCACTTACCGGTAAGAATTTGTCTTTACTGAGCTAAATTTCTTCCAACTTCTCATGTGGTTTGGGTGTGGATTTTTAAAATTATGCGACTTTAACAGTGAAATCATTATCCAAACTTGAAATTGTTTGTCTAGGATAGCATTTTTCTTGTAAGTTGTACATTTAGATATATTTTTATCAGAGGCTGTTACATGGTTGAGAAATGAAGATTTAATATATACATATGATTTGTTGGCTAGTAATATTTTAATGGGATTATATCAACCATAATAGACACATTACCAACCAAATTATAAATAATTGGACTGGTACTTGGTTCCTCCTCAACCTTGATGTCAGGGGCTGAAGTCTCCCCTTGTTACCATATCTCCATTGGGCTTTGTCTTTAAAACAAGCTATTAATGGACTATTATGTGATTGGATTGCTTTCATGTATTAATAGTTTTGAGTATGACTATTCCTAGGTTTATTGTCTGCCTAGTAAGTTGCTATCTTTGAGTATGACTATCTTGAAAATGCTTCAGATGACCGATCCGTTGCTAAGCTTGTTTTGCATTGGTTAAGGGTGTCAATTATAAATGTGTATCTTGATTGCTAGAACTGTGTGTCAAGCTCATGTCTTGTGGAGTTTTTAGAATCATCACAATCTTGGTTTAAAGTACGAAATGAAGGTGACCCAGAGACTCATTGCAATACAATAAAACAATGATCAAATTCTTGTGGAAAACGAATTAGGTTTCATGGATTATTCTTTGAGATTTATCGGCTGGCCAAGTTGTCATAAAGTATTAAAGAGTCTTTATCGGCTGTCCAAGTTGTCTCAATATCATCAAATTCACAAGATGTTTTTTGGTTTGAAGAGTGATATATCCTGAGGTGTGTGAATTGGCTGAGAACTAGCAGCTCAGCTTTATAATCTCTTCTAATATGGTTTTAAAAGTACGAGGGTTCATGCGTGTTAAAACAAACCATTATAAGAGGATAGTGTAGTGTTACATTTACCTTTTTTTTTTTTTGGGGGGGGGGGGTTTGAACTAATGTTCATGAATTGATTGTTAAATGTCTGGGGTTTTGAAAGGACACAATTTTTTGAATACTCTGCATTTTGCCATCTTTCTCTTGCATGTAATAAAATTTTATTCTTGGTATTATCTTGCCTTTGCTTGCAGGATAGTGAAAGAAGAGGGCCCTTCTCATGAGAGGAAATTTTTATGTTCAGTTCAGGTTGAAACTGTCGAGTGCGTGCTATTTGCAGAAGGAGATGAGAGGTCCAAAGTTAAAGATGCTGAGAACTCTGCTGCTTCGTCTTTGATTCACGGGTTACAAGAATCCAAATTTATATAAATTCGATCTTTTAATTTTGGATGCACTCCATAGTAGTCTCTGATCTGAGAATATCACTATGCAGATAATGTATAGTCTTTCCTAAGTTGGTCATTTAGTTTAGACATGGCCAAATATCGGACTAGACCAACTAATTTATACCGTTTAATTTGTGATTGTCTAATGTGTTTCCATGCAAGTTAAAGCACAATGTATATGCATCTTCACAGGATCACCACCCACAAAGGCTGGTGCTGTAAAATTAGTCTGTAAACTTTTATACCGATTATATAGGATGTCCTGAAGCACATTTAAGTTACCTTACTGGTACATAAGAGCGAATTGCTGTTTTCATTCTAATTTTTGCCTTGTTTTTATCTTTACATTGCATGGTTCTCTGTGAAACTGCTTGGAACGAAACAGGGGGTTGTACCTCGATGGTTGTCAGTAGTGTTGTTGAAGGCAAGATTGTTGTGATTCTGAAGCCTGAGGACTGGTTCCTGGAAAGCAATGAACCCTTTCCATTTGCAGCCGGATTTTTATATCCTCGTAAGGAGATAGGTTGTTGAGTGACCAACCAAGGCCTGGAAATCAGTGTTTCAGTGAAGTGTAGGCAAGATTGGAAGTGGAATATGTGATGATAAACAAAGGGAAAATGATTTCATTGAATTCGTGGAATAGGTTTTCCACACTGGATGACAAGGATAGGGCTGAGACATTGTGGGTAATGACAATCTAGAGGTGATGTTTGCGGAGATTTTTTATTTACACAAATTCCAATTTCTCAGTTTATACACTGGAAATTTTTCACACCCTTGGTTTGAAAACCTAGTACCAAACAAAAACGCACGATTCGATATGAACTACTGAACCATATGAACTACTGAACCAATAGAAATATGGTGTGTAATGTCCTTGATCATGTTGCTTGCTGTTATTGTAATAAAATTTGTACTCATTATGTGTCAACAAGAAGAGAATGATGTTTGAAAATAGAATGATCCATTTCCGTGAAATATCCTCTGTACTGGTAAAAAATTAAAAAAATTATTAACAAATCCAAACTAAACATCTATATATATAGGATTATGGCAAAGCATTTAAACTGACCCAAGAACTCATATATGTCCTTAAAATATATGTTTCCTCAATCATTGTAACACTTGACATTTTAACTCCATCAATCTAATCACTCAACAAACAGAAATAATAACACCATCAAACTATTAGAAAGTACGGAGCTGGGGAACTTCTGGGGTTCCAAATCATTTTTAAATATGAAACATGTCATAAATTCGATAAACCTTGAAAACCAATTTATACACAGAAAAGCATAGGAAGCAATGCAACCAAGACCAGAAACAAGAAAACAAGCTTTCAGTCATTACAACCTCAAACACTGACGGGTCTCCCACCTTTTCTTTTGATTTCATGGAATGTTTAGCTGTGATGTGACCTCCACAATTGAAAAGCTCGAAAGCCTCTTGAAGATTTGGTAATTGAGAAGCAACAACTGCACCATCCCTTAACTGGAGCTTTTCATGAGGGATGCTACTATACATCCTAATATAGCACCTGCTATTATCTGCAACAATTTCAATGAATAATAAACAGTTTGCATATGGACATGAAGAAATTCTTAGAGGATTTTCATTTTTGTAGAAAGGAGAAAAATTCAGCACGGACACAATAGATAATGATCCATCATAATTATTCTTTTTATGTAAGCAACTATTATCAAGTGTATAAGGTCAGCATATTGAACTACCAACGCTGCTACACACCCCCAGTGGGGGTAGGCCCCTAGTGACGTGGCGCGTCCCCATTGGCCAGTTTTTTTTTTTTTTTTTCTTTCCTTCCAGGGTGTTTTCTGGTTCGATTTTTGTACTACCGGACTCCATTTTTCACAATAAAAACATTTATGGCATTAAAAATAACATTTAATGAACATAAAAAATGAAGACATCTTCCTCCTTTATTAATATTCATGCATATATCATGTATATATATTCATATAAAAATATACACATATTTTAATTCATAAAAATAAGCACGAAAATACCCACATCGGCTCTGATACCAATGTAAATAACGATACCAATGTAAATAATAAAGTATTATAACGCAGCGGATGAATCATTATGGTCATACCTTTTTCTGCAGAGTCTGAATTGAAGGATCTCGTGGGTAAATCACGTTTCCTGAATCTGGTCAATAAACCCAGCAATGGAGTGATATTACAAAATGAATATCACCCACACAAGTCACAGTGCAAAATAGCTCTTGATCGTTGTATTTTGGGAGAGAGTCAGTATATAGGAAAAACATAGGACATACGTTGTTTTTCTCTTAATCACCCATATCCCATATCATACATGATATATAGGATAAGACATGGATATCTTGAGTGGTTATCCAAGTAAGTTTTGAATTCAAATTCAAACTTACATGAATAAGATTCAAAAGGTTCAAAGAGTCATGCCACATGGGCGCCCAATTTCTAACACTGCATTTTGCCATCTTTCTCTTGCATGTAATAAAATTTTATTCTTGGTATTATTTTGCCTTTGCTTGCAGGATAGTGAACGAAGAGGGCCCTTTCATGAGAGGAAATTTTTATGTTCAGTTCAGGTTGAAACTGTCGAGTGCGTGCTATTTGCAGAAGGAGATGAGAAGTCCAAAGTTAAAGATGCTGAGAACTCTGCTGCTTCGTCTTTGATTCACGGGTTACAAGAATCCAAATTTATATAAATTCAATCTTTTGATTTTAGATGCACTCCATAGTAGTCTTTGATCTGAGAATATCACTATGTAGATAATGTATGATCTTTCCTAAGTTGTTTAGACATGACCAAATATCGGATTAAACCAACTAGTTTGAATTTGATACAATTAATTATAATTTATAGCATTTTTTCTTATTAAAAAAATATGCAATATTTTTAAGGGTAAAGTTATGAACTTAATTCAGTGAGTTAATTTCAACTAATTTAGTGATATTTTTTGTCAAAAAACATTAGCGACATTATCAATTGGATCAAATTGACAAAAAATTAAAAATTAAATGTCAGAATTAAACCAATTAAAAATATAAAAACCAAAATGATACAAGCAAAAAAAATATAAAGACTACTAGTGTTATTTGTCCTATAAAAAGACATCACAAATTGTTTGAATAATTTTAATTATCTACAAAATTTAATCAAAATATAACATAAAAAATAGAGGATAGGACATAGATTTAAAATTAGTATTTTATTAGTCATAATGAAAATCAATCTTATCTATACATTTTAATTCTAGATAAATTTTTGAATAATTTTTTTTAATATATGACAAAATTAAAGATATATTTATAGAAAAAGGTGACAACTTTTCTTCGAAGATAACAACCACCGACTTGGGTGGTGCATGACAATAGTTCTCGTGACTTTAAGTCATAAGTCAGTCAACTCATGCATCAACCTCGTCAACAAACTAGAGTGAGCACCCACCAACCCCACATTAATTATTTCTTTTCTAAGTGGGTTAATAAATTCAGAAAGGAAAAAAAAATAGAAAATCATTCAGAATTCAAATCATAAGCCTCTCCAATGATTTATCATTAGACCTGCCAAAGCCATTTTATAACATTTTTTGAGAAAAAGTGGTTCACCAAAATCTGGGGTTCCAAATCATTTTAAAAATGAAACACGTCATAAATTCGGTAAACCTTGAAAACCAATTTTACACAGAGAAAGCAAGGAAAGCAATGCAACCAAGACCAGAAACAAGAAAACAAGCTTTCAGTCATTACAACCTCAAACACTGACGGGTCTCCCACCTTTTCTTTTGATTTCATGGAATGTTTAGCTGTGATGTGACCTCCACAATTGAAAAGCTCGAAAGCCTCTTGAAGATTTGGTAATTGAGAAGCAACAACTGCACCATCCCTTAACTGGAGCTTTTCATGAGGGATGCTACTATACATCCTAATATAGCACCTGCTATTACCTGCAACAATTTCAATGAATAATAAACAGTTTGCATATGGACATGAAGAAATTCTTAGAGGATTTTCATTTTTGTAGAAAGGAGAAAAATTCAGCATGGACACAATAGATAATGATCCATCATAATTATTCTTTTTTATGTAAGCAACTATTATCAAGTGTATAAGGTCAGCATATTGAACTACCAACGCTGCTACACACCCCAGTGGGGGTAGGCCCCTAGTGACGTGGCGCGCCTCCATTGGCCAGTTTTTTTTTTTTTTTTTTTTCTTTCTTCCAGGGTGTTTTCTGGTTCGATTTTTGTACTACCGGACTCCATTTTTCACAATAAAAACATTTATGGCATTAAAAATAACATTTAATGAACATAAAAAATGAAGACATCTTCCTCCTTTATTAATATTCATGCATATATCATGTATATATATTCATATAAAATATACAACATATTTTAATTCATAAAAATAAGCACGAAAATACCCACATCGGCTCTGATACCAATGTAAATAACGATACCAATGTAAATAATAAAGTATTATAACGCAGCGGATGAATCATTATAGTCATACCTTTTTCTGCAGAGTTTGAATTGAAGGATCTCGTGGGTAAATCACGTTTCCTGAATCTGGTCAATAAACCCAGCAATGGAGTGATATTACAAAATGAATATCACCCACACAAGTCACAGTGCAAAATAGCTCTTGATCGTTGTATTTTGGGAGAGAGTAGGAAAAACATAGGACATACGTTGTTTTTCTTTTAATCACCCATATCCCACATCATACATGATATGGAGGATAAGACATGGATATCTTGAGTGGTTATCCAAGTAAGTTTTGAATTCAAATTCAAACTTACATGAATAAGATTCAAAAGGTTCAAAGAGTCATGCCACATGGGCGCCCAATTTCTAACACTGCATTTTGCCATCTTTCTCTTGCATGTAATAAAATTTTATTTCTTGGTATTATTTTGCCTTTTGCTTGCATGTGAACGAAGAGGGCCTTCTCATGAGAGGAAATTTTTATGTTCAGTTCAGGTTGAAACTGTCGAGTGCGTGCTATTTGCAGAAGGAGATGAGAAGTCCAAAGTTAAAGATGCTGAGAACTCTGCTGCTTCGTCTTTGATTCACAGGTTACAAGAATCCAAATTTATATAAATTCAATCTTTTGATTTTAGATGCACTCCATAGTAGTCTCTGATCTGGAGAATATCACTATGTAGATAATGTATGATCTTTCCTAAGTTGTTTAGACATGACCAAATATCGGATTAAACCAACTAGTTTGAATTTGATACAATTAATTATAATTTATATAGCATTTTTTCTTATAAAAATAATGCAATATTTTTAAGGGTAAAGTTATGAATTCAGTGAGTTAATTTCAACTAATTTAGTGATATTTTTTGTCAAAAATAATTAACGACATTATCAATTGGATCAAATTGACAAAAAATTAAAAATTAAATGTCAGAATTAAACCAATTAAAAATATAAAAATCAAAATGATACAAGCAAAAAAATATAAAGACTACTAGTGTTATTTGTCCTATAAAAAGACATCACAAATTGTTTGAATAATTTTAATTATCTACAAAATTTAATCAAAATATAACATCAAAATAAGAGGATAGGACATAGATTTAAAATTAGTATTTTGTTAGTCATAATGAAAATCAATCTTATCTATACATTTTAATTCTAGATAAATTTTTGAATAATTTTTTTTAATATATGACAAAATTAAAGATATATTTATAGAAAAGGTGACAACTTTTTCTTCGAAGATAACGACCACCGACTTGGTGGTGCATGACAATAGTTCTCGTGACTTTAAGTCACAAGTCAGTCAACTCATGCATCAACCTCGTCAACAAACTAGAGTGAGCACCCACCAACCCCACATAATTATTTCTTTCTAAGTGGGTTAATAATTCAGAAAGGAAAAAAAAATAGAAAATCATTCAGAATTCAAATCATAAGCCTCTCCAATGATTTAGCATTAGACCTGCCAAAGCCATTTTATAACATTTTTGAGAAAAAGTGGTTCACCAAAACCAATCGTTTCCTCTCTTTTTCCCTCTCTTTCTCATCATCCTTTCCAGCAAAAACTTTCAAAACAAAAACAAAATTCACCAAAAAATAAAACAACCAAAAAAATAAATTCTAAAACTAAATTTCAAAATCAAGCAAAAAATTTATATTTATTTCAAAGAATATCAATCCAATTTCAGGAATTTCAACAAATTTCAATGTCAGCAAATTTCAGGAATATCAATCAATCAAAATTTCAGGAATTTGAAGCAATCTCAAGCCAAAAAAAAAAAGGCTTGGTAGTGATGAGGATTGTGTGAGGGAAAGAGTGATGACTGCCGGTGAGAGACAAGGGTGAGAGAGAGGAAAGAGTGAATTTTAAGACATGGTTGAAATGAGCTAAATAAATTAATTTTCTCTTATTTTGACAATCAGTTAAATGGTCAAAAAATCAAAACATCAAGTCAGCTTTTCTCGTTACTTTTTTTTTTTTTTGTATATTATTTTGTAAAAAAATTAAAAACTAATTAACATAATTAATTTTCAAAACAATCTTAAATAAGTCAAAAATAAAAAAAATTATTTGTCACCAAATGAAAAAGTTACGACCAAAATATTTTCCACTCAAATTTTTTTTTAAATAATTTCTCAGACAACCAATTTTTAAAATTATTAAAAAACCAATGCCAAACTCACTCTAACACTAAGCTGACTAATATATTACAAATAAACAAATATTCAAAAAGAAATCTGTGTATATTTTTGCTTATTTTAAAGAACTTTTTCATATTAAAAAAAGTAATTACAACATTTAAAAAAATTATTAAAATTAAAAAAAAAATTCATTTAAAACAATTTCGCGAAAGGAAAATAATCTATTCTGACAAGAATCTTTTACAAAAATGTCTTTTTATAGATTTTGATCTATAAGAATTTAGAGATATAGAATAAGTAAATAAATTCTTATCGGTTAGAGTGAAATGATTTGTGAGAGATTTTTGTAAAATGTAGCCGCTGCCCAATTGTTTTCAAAAATCAAACTAAATTAATTTTTCAAAAAATTTGGGTTTTTCCAATTAAATTTTTAATTGAACCAAATAGTTAAAATTTTTAGGAAAATTTACCCATAAGTCCTAATTTTTGAAACGTTGAACCATTTAGTCCTAAAAGTTTTCTTATGCTCCATTTAGCCCATTTTTACATCAGCATGATGTAAATGATGTAAATGATCTGATGTTTCATTTTATAATTTCAAAATTTATTGAAATCTAATGAACATTAGATGTTTTTCATCCTATATTTTCAAACATTATTGAAATTTGATGAACATTAGATGTTTGAAATCTAATGTTTGTAACATGACTCTGATGTTATTAACATTGTATCTGATGTTATTAACATGGGACCTTTCAGTCTATAAGAAAACTTTTAGGACTAAACAGTGCATAAGTTATTAATTTGGGATTTATTGGTGCATCCCCCTATTCATTAAATAAAAGTTTTTGACAGATAAAAATTTATAAAAATATGACTCAATTAAAATTTTTTAAAGATTTTTACCGTTTAATAATTTTTACAGATAAAAAACTTTTATCAATAACAAAACTAATTCTCTGTTGCAATTGAAAGTTTAACAGAAACATTCCCCTTTCAAAAATGGAACCAAGTTATTCCAAATTCATTGGTCACGCAACCATGACACCTGACTACATGTAACGAGAATTACTTCCCCACACCTCTCTCTCTCTCTCTCTCTCTCTCTCTCTCAACTTCTCCAAATTCTCTCTCTAAAATCCTTGCGATTCAAACCATGAACAACACATCAAGAATGTTCGAGATTGGTCCGTGCACATTCGCCGGTGACTCCTCCGCCGCCATTGCCGACGAGTGTATAACGGACATGGACGATTCAGTTCGAGCGATCGAACAGCTTCTCAACTACCGATTCAATGACAAGAAGCTCTTGGAGGAAGCTCTGACTCACCCTTCCTACATCGATTCGTCGTCGTACTGTTAGGGAAAATATAAGATTTCTCATAAGTAAATCAATCAATAGGAATAAAAATAATGCTGAAAAATTAAATCAAAAGCAATACAAGAATTTTACGTGATTCCCTCAATGTGAGGTACGTTTACGGGATTGAAATCCGATTCCACTATCAACCAAAGAGTTTCCAAACGATTACAAACGAGACACGAATAGTCTCACAAAACCATCCTTAGGTGAATTCCAAATAATCACAATAAACAAGAGGAAAGACCTCACAAAAAGATGAACCAAAGTCTTCGAAACAGAATTGTAGAAGACCTCAAATAATAGACCAAATCAAACACCGAACACCGAACCAGAGCAGCAACCAGGTATTGAATTTGACAAAGTCAAAATACACTACAACCATCAACACCAATTGAAACCCACCAAATTGTGTAACACAGCAAGCACTCTCACTGAAAAGAAATAATCGATAGCCACTACACTGATGCTTCGGAGGAACATAACACTATATATATCTATATTGTGAATCTAGGGTTTTTTTATCAAACCCCTAGTTGTTACCAAACTGAATTAGGTCTCCACAAATTAGATATAATATATAAAATATATTATACCTAAACCAAACCAAATTAAAATTCTTTTAACAAACCAATTGGGTCTCAAACTTCAATAAGGAGATATACCCTAACAATTCTCCCCCTATCGACTTAGGTGGAGACATCAACCATACCCGCCAAAGTTCGACACTTCAAATGTTTATCCCTCGACAAAGTCTTAGTCAACATATCCGAAATATTATCATCCGTGTGAACCTTTTCGAGTTGCAACAATTTTGAATTTAACACATCACGAATCCAATGGTATCTCACATTAATGTGTTTTGATCTCGAATGAAAAGTAGAATTTCTACTCAAATGAATAGCACTTTGACTATCACAATAAAGCACATACTTTTTTTGTTTCAAACCCAACTCTTACAAAAATTTCTTCAACCATAACTCTTCTTTGCAAGCTTTCGTAATGGCAATAAATTTAGCTTCGGTAGTTGAGAGAGCAACACATTTTTGTAATTTAGATTGGCATGCCACAGCTCCCCCTGCAAATGTTATCAAATACCCTGAAGTAGATTTCCTAGAATCAACATCACCAGGCATGTCAGAATCTGTGAACCCATCAAGTATCGGTTTACCATCTCCAAAACACAAACACACCTTTGAAGTCCCTCGAAGATATCTTAGAATTCATTTTACTGCTGCCCAATGTTTTTTACCTGGATTAGAGAGAAACCAACTCTTCACACCAACAGCGTGAGCAATATCCGGCCTTGTACAAACCATGGCGTACATCAAAGAACCAACTGCTGAAGCATAAGGAATTTTCAACATCTCTTCTTTGTCTTTCTCACTTGTAGGACATTGATTCGAACTAAGCTTGAAGTGACTCACAAGTGGACAACCAACCGGCTTTGCCTTATCCATGTTGAACTTCTCAGAACTTTCTCAATATAGTTTTCTTGAGAAAACCAAATCAGCCCCTATTTACGATCATGAACAATTTTCATACCAAGTATTTGCTTTGCCGGTCCCAAATCTTTCATAGCAAATGACTTGTTCAACTCCAATTTCAACTTGTTAATCATAGTGTAATATTGACCCACAATTAACATATTATCAACATAAAGTAAAAGAATAATAAACTTACCATCCGAGAAATTTTTCACAAGCACACAATGGTCCGAAGTGGTTTTAGAAAAACCATTATTCATCATGAAAGAGTCAAATTTTTTGTACCATTGTCGCGGAGCTTGCTTGAGACCATACAAACTTTTCTTCAATTTGCAAACAAATTTCTCTTTCCCTTTTTCTACAAAACCTTCTGGTTGCTCCATGTAAATTTCTTCTTCAAGGTCACCATAAAGAAATGTGATCTTTACATCAAGTTGTTCAACTTCAAGGTTCATACTTGCAGCTATGCCAAGTACAACCCGAATAGAAGACATCTTCACAACCGGCGAGAAAATCTTATCAAAGTCAATACCTTTCTTTTGCCCAAAGCCTTTCACAACAAGACGTGCTTTGTACCTCAAATTCTTGCCATCATTCTTTAATTTGAAAACCACTTAGTTTTCAGAATTTTCCTCCCTTTAGACAACTTCACTAAATCATAAGTCTGGTTTTCAAGCAAGGAATTCATCTTCTCGTCCATGGCCTTTTTCGAATCACCTTTCTTTGCATGTTCAATTGCTTCTTGGTAGCTTTCGGGCTCCCTTGATCGGATATCAATACAAATTAATTGGGAGGATACTTTCTTGAAAGTTGTCGGTCCCTTGTAGATTTTCTCAACTCAAGTTGTGGTGGCAGTTCTTGAGTTGGATGCTCTTCCTCAATTTCTAACTCAACTTCATTAGAATTAGCATCATCCTCAACATCTTCAATAGGTGACTGCACATCTTCCCCATTTTCATCATCAACTAAGATGAAGGAGATGGATCCATGTCAATGAGATCACTAATTTTTGGTTTCGGTTGATCACTTTTGCCAAAGTCTTCAATTGTTTGGTCTTCAGGAAACACAACATCACGGCTTCGAATGACTTTTTTGTCGACTGGATCCCACAATCTATACCCGAATTCATCACGGCCATAGCCAAGAAAAATATATTGTCTTGACTTACTATCAAGCTTGGACCTCTCATCATTTGGAATGTGAACAAAAGTTAGGCAACCAAACACTCTCAAGTGCTCATAAGATACATCTTTACCGGTCCAAACTCTTTCTGGAACATCACCATTCAAAGGATAGGAAGAAGACAAATTGATCACGTCAACTGCTGTCCTTATTGCCTCACCCTAAAAGGATCTTAGCAATTTAGCTTGTGAAAGCAAACACATGGTTCTTTCCACAATGGTGCGGTTCATCCTCTCGGCAACCCCATTTTGTTGAGGAGTCTTCTTAACTGTCTTTTGGTGTCGAATACCTTGGCTACGACAATACTCATCAAATGGCCCAATGTATTCACCACCATTGTCTGATCGGATGCACTTCAATTTCTGCCCTGTTTCTCTTTTAACCATGGCTTGAAAATGCTTAAATACTTCTAGAACTTGATCTTTAGTTTTTAGTAAAAAAACCCAAACTTTCCTTGAATAATCATCAATGAAAGTAACAAAATAAAGTGCACCACTATGTGTTCTAACTTTCAAAGGACCACAAACATCTGAATGAATCGACTCCAAAACATTTTCTTTTCTAGAGGCAACATTTTTATGAAAAGAAACTCTATGTTGTTTACCCGCCAAACAATGAACACAAGTTTTAAGATGTGTACCTTTCAAATCAGGTAGAAGCTCTTTCTTGAACAAAACTTGTAGCCCCTTTTCACTCATATGGCCGAGCCGTTTGTGCCACAATTCGATAGAAGTATCATCTTCAAGTGCATTGACAACACCTTTACAAATTTTTCCTTACATCGAATAAAATGTATGAGTCTTCTTACACTTAGCCACTACCAAAGAACCCTTTGTGAGCTTCCATATTCCATCACCAAATTTATTGTTGTAGCCTTCATTATCTAGCTTCCTAGTAGAGATCAAATTGAGGCGAATGTCGGGAATATGCCTCACATCTTTAAGCAACAACTTGCAGCCCAAATTTGTTTTCAAGCAAATATCACCCATGCCAATAATCTTGGACAAACCTTCATTACCCATTCGAACAGAATCATAATCTCTTTTGATGTAGGTAGTGAAGAAATCAACTCGAGAAGTCACATGAAAAGAAGCACTGGAATCAATCACCCAATTGCTCTCTTGGCCCATAAAATTGATACAATCATCTTCACAAGCGACCATGAGATCATCGGTAGTAACTGCCGTTGTGTATTCTTGCTTCTTATCCACATTTTTGTCACGCCTTTTTTCCTTATTCTTGAGCTTTCGGCATTCCCGCTTCATGTGCCCTTTCTCATGGCAATAATAGCACTCAATGTCTTTCTTTGAAAAAGAATCATCTTTTGATTTGTCACGACTTTGATCATGACCATGAGGAGTCTTACTCCTCCCCCTTGTTTTACTTCGGCCTCTCACAACAAATGCTTCCGAATGAGAGGAACCCGCTGATTTTCTTCTAGTTTCTTCATTCAACAAGCTACTAGTGACTTGGCCCATTGTGACAACTCCATCAGGTGCCGAATTACTAACCGTCACAATCAAAGTCTCCCAACTTTCGGGCAAAGAACTAAGTAGCATCAAAGCCTGCAACTCATCATCAAAAATAATTTTCATAGAAGCAAGTTGGTTAACAATACTCTTTATTTCATTCAAATGTTCTAGAATGGGGCTACCATCTTTATATTTTAAATTAACCAACTTACGAAACAGAAATGTTTTATTTGTGGCTGATTTTCTATCATAAAGACTCTAATTTTTTCCATAAATCATGTGCCAAAGTTTCAGTAGCAACATGATGAAACACACTGTCATCAATCCATTAACGGATAACACCAACGGCTTTTCGATTAAGTCTATTCCATTCATCATCTTTCATACTCTCGGGTTTGCCACTATCACCCTCAATGGGTCCATACAAATCTTTACAAAATAATAGGTCCTCCATTTTAGTTTTTCAAGTTACCCAATTGTTTCCATTGAAGCTAGACATACGACCCACATTCCCCTCCATTGATTTAGACAAATAAATAAACCCAAATAACCGTAAGCTCTGATACCAGTTGTTAGGGAAAATATAAGATTTCCCATAAGTAAATCAATCAATGGGAATAAAAATAATGTGGAAAAATTAAATCAAAAGCAACACCAGAATTTTACGTGGTTCTCTCAATGTGAGGTACGTCCACGGGATTGAAATCCGATTCCACTATCAACCAAAGAGTTTCCAAACGATTACAAACGAGACACGAATAGTCTCACAAAACCACCCTTAAGTGAATTCCAAATAATCACAAATAAACAAGAGAAAAGACCTCACCAAAAAGATGAACCAAAGTCTTCGAAACAGAATTGTAGAAGACCTCAAATAATAGACCTAAATCAAACACTGAACACTGAACCAAAGCAGCAACCAAGGTATTGAATTTGACCAAGTTAAATACACTACAACCATCAACACCAATTAAAACCCACCAAATTGTGTAACACAGCAAGCACTCTCACCGAAAAGAAATAATCGGCAGCCACTACACTGATGCTTCAGAGGAACATAACACTATATATATATTGTGAATCTAGGGTTTTTTTTATCAAACCCCTACTTGTTACCAAACTAAATTAGGTCTCCACAAATTAGATATAATATATAAAATATATTATACCTAAACCAAACCAAATTAAAATTTTTTTAACAAACCAGTTGGGTCTCAAACTCCAATAAGGAGATATACCCCAACACATACCAGAGGCTTGAGTTCGTTGGCGACGCCGCCTTAGGTATCACGATCTCCAATTTCATCTTCCTCGCTTACCCTGACCTCCACCCGGCCAACTCTCTCTACTCCGTTCCGCCAATATCAGCATCGAGAAGCTCGCACGCGCCGCCGTACGACATGGCTTGTACAAGTATGTCCGGCGTAACGCTGCCGCTCTTGTTTTGGGAAGTTGGTTTTTAGCTACTTTTTTTGGTTTATAGCAAAAGTTAAAAGTTGGCTTTTTTTGAATTTTTTTTCATTTGGAAAGTTGGTTTTTAGCCAATGGTAAAATTACAATTCTACCCCTCATGAGTCAAAATTTGTTACATGGGTGAAGTTGTAAATATTTTAAACTAAATGGGGATAATTTGGTCATTTTATTATGATTTGACATCATCAACAAATATTAATCAAAAAAGCCAAAAGCTATTTTTTACCAATTTCCCAAATCATTTGTTTAAAAAAGTCAAAAATTTGGTTAACAGTCAAAAAGTTACTTTTTATTTTGGAAAATTAATTATTTTAATTGATTTTTTTTATTATTATTTAAACCTCGCTTAAAAAACTTTGTGTTCGAGTCGGTAGTTTTTTTTTTTTTTTAAAACAGTTTATTGATAGTTGTGAGAAAATAAAATAAAATAATTATAATTTTGATATAATATTTTATCTTACTAAGTTATTTTAACTTATTCTATTTTTATTAGACTATTTTAGCCCAAAACCTTCTTTTCCATGTTTATCAATTTTATCTCAAATTTAAATTTGATAAAAAAAAAAATGGTTAAATTATGCTCCAACCATCAAGGAGAGGCAAGTTTTCCAGGGTTTTGCTAATTTATTTTTGCACAAATTTGATGAAATTTTAAAAGATTTAAGGATTGAATTTCTTTCATAAAAAATGGTTTAAAAAGATTTGACGAAAAAACGAGAGTAAGAATTGGGCTGTGCCATAGCTAATCAAGTTTTTAATCAAATTTTCACTCAATTTTGATGAAAATAGAGCAAGGATTGGAGTTTCGTCAAATTTGATGAAAAAATCACTGTAACCAATTCCTTCACCAAATTTTGAACAAATTTTTTTTTTTTCATTAAAAATGGTTAAAGCAGATTTTTTTGGATAGGTTTGCAATTTTTCAAAAAGTTGTGATGGAAAAAGAGAGAGTTAGGATTGGATTGTTCCATATTATATCAAGTTTTTAACATTTTTTCACTCAAATTTGATGAAAAAGAGAGAGTAAGGATTGGAGATGCTCTTATGAGTATATGAAATAAAAAATTGGTTCTTTGATTTTGTGTAGGTGAGGGATTTCACGTTGGCTGTTCAGCAGGAGGCAGATACGGTGGTGTATGGAGGGACGGTGAAAGCGTCGAAGGTTCTTGCTAACATTGTTGAGTCTGTTGCTGCGGCAGTTTATGTTGATCGTCAATTTGATCTGCAAGCTTTTTGGGTGGTGCCTAGTTCTGTAATTTATGGACAATTGTTTCTTTAAATTTGTTAAGAAATCGGGATATTTTGGTTTCATGGGGGTCCTGTTGAATTGGAACATGAGTAAATTAGATTTCATTAGATTAAACAACAGCTGTCTATTTCACGTAGATTTCATTAGAATTCTGAAATAAAAAGTTGGACTATAGAAATTTACTAGGTTCTTCTATCCTAATTTGGGCAACTGTGGTATCTCAAAGTAACTAGTATTTGCAGTGAACTTCCCAACACAAAACTAAGATTTGGCATGTAGTTTTTTTTAAAAAAGAATTTTTATGACATAGTTTTTTTCATGTACTTTAGATCTTTAGAGGTATATTGTAGCCTATTGTTACACTTGATGTTCTCCAGCAACAACCACAGCCCGTGACCATGCTTTTTGAATTTTGTCAAAAAGAGGGTAAGCAAGTGGATATCACGCACTGGAGAAGAGGGGAGGAGAACATCGCCAGCGTTTATGTGGACGGGGAATTTATTGCCTCGTCGGCCTCTGAGCATAAGGAAAATGCCAAGCTTCATGCAGCAAAGGCAGCTTTGGAGAAGTTGTCTCACTCAAACTGCAAGTTCATACTGGTTAATTTGTGATTGTCTAATGTGTTTCTATGTAAGTTAAAGCACAACGTAAATGCATCTTCACAGGATCACCACCCACAAAGGCCGGTGCTATAAAATTAGTCTGGAAAATTTTATACCAATTATATAGGATGTCCCAAAGCACATTTAAGTTACTGTTACATAATAGCTAGTAGCTGTTTTCATTCTAATTGTTGCCTTGTTTTTATCTTTACATTGTATGATTCTCTGTGAAACTACTTGGAATGAAACAAGGGGTTGTTGTACCTCGATGGTTGTCAGTAGTGTTGTTGAAGGCAAGATTGTTGTGATTCTGAAGCCCGAGGACTGGTTCCTGGAAAGCAATGAACCCTTTCCATTTGCAACCGGATTTTTATATCCTCATAAGGAGATAGGTTGTTGAGTGACCAACAAGGCTTGAAAATCAGTGTTTCAGTGAAGTGTAGGCAAGATCGGAAGTGGAATATGTGATGATGAACAAAGGGAAAATGATTTCGTTGAATTCGTGGAATAGGTTGAGAAGGCTAGGGCTGAGATATTGTGGGCACAATGACAATCTAGAGGTGATGTTTGGGGAGATTTTTTATTTACACAAATTTCAATTTCTCAGTTTATAC
Organism: Camellia japonica; assembly: GCA_030407325.1. Lineage (NCBI taxonomy): Eukaryota > Viridiplantae > Streptophyta > Magnoliopsida > Ericales > Theaceae > Camellia > Camellia japonica. The sequence goes on along the minus strand of JAPPVO010000031.1, from coordinate 12,822,530 downwards.
ACTTGAAATTTTTCACACCCTTGGTTTGAAAACCTAGTACCAAACAAAAACTCATGATCAGATATGAACTACTGTGAACCAACAGAAATATAGTGCGTGCTAATGTCCTTGATCATTTTGCTTGATGTTATTGTAATAAAATTTGTATTCATTGTGTCAACAAAGAGAGAATAATGTTTGGAAATTGAATGATCCATTTCCCTGAAATATCCTTTCTACTGGTAAAAAATTTTAAAAAATTATTAACAAATCCAAACTAAAACATCTATATACAGAGGATTATGGCAAAGCATTCAAACTGCTCTAAGAACTCATATATGTCCTTCAAATATATGTTTCCTCAATCATTGTAATATTTAACATTTTAACTCCATCAGTCAAATCACTCAACAAACAGAAATCATAACATCATCAAACTATCAGAAAGTACAGAGATGGAGAACTTCTGGGGTTCCAAATCATTTTTAAATATCAAACACGGCATAAATTGGATAAACCTTGAAAATCAATTTATACACAGAAAAGCAAACCAAGACCAGAAACAAGAAAACAAGCTTTCAGTCATTACAACCTCAAACACTGACAAGTCTCCCACGTTTTCTTTTGATTTCGTGGAAGGTTTAGCTGCGATGTGACCTCCACAATTGAAAAGCTTGAAAGCCTCTTGAAGATTTGGTAATTGAGAAGCAATAACTGCACCATCCCTTAACTGGAGCTTTTCATGACGTATGCTACTATACATCCTAATATAGCACCTGCTGTTACCTGCAACAATTTCGATGAAAAAAAAAATGGAGTTTTCATATGGACATGAAGAAATTCTTAGAGGATTTTCATTTTTGTAAAAAGAAGAAAAATTCAGCCAACATAATAAATAATGATCATCATAATTATTCTTTTGTGTGTAAGCAACTATTATCAAGGGTATAAGGTAAGCATATTGAACTACTTCAGATAATGAAAGACTTGTCCTTAGCATTTATTTGAAAATTTCAAGAAGCCATAGTTGTAGAACTTCAAATAATTATCTTGCTTTGAACAAAGGTAAAAGCAACTTTAACACTTTCACAGAATAATCTTTTCATTAGAATGGCATTTGATGAAGGTAATTAAATATTGCTAAGGCTAAGTTTGGATGATAGCCTTGGGGGGGGGGAGGGTTGGGGATGTGATTCCAGGTCCTTATGATTCCACCATTTGGAATGGACTGCAATAGAAAAGTGATTCATGATTACCTACTTCAGTAAGAATCTGATTCCCCCACTTCCTCTTGGAAATCTCACATTACAGGAATGTTACCCATTTAAGAGTAAAACATAATAATTGGGCCACAATATTTAAATTTTTATCATCTTCCCGTGGTGGATTCCTAACGAAATCAAAAGCTTGAATAATATTAACACAAGAATTTTATTACTAGTCCTAGCTTCCCATTTCCCTCAAGATTCTATCCAAACATAGCCTAAGAGTAAAACATAATAATTGGGCCCACAATATTTAAATTTTTATAATTTTTCCCATGGTCGATTCCTAATGAAACCAAAGGCCTGAATAATATTGATACGGGAATTTTATTACTAGTACTAAGTTCTCATTCCCCTCAAGATTCTGCTGTCCAAACATAGCCTAAGAGCATTGCACCACATCTTGGTCCAACAATGCCAGTAACGTAGTTTGAGTTGAAAACCCCAGAAATTTCATGTGGATGAAGAAGATCCCATTATCAACCATAATTACATTCAACCAATAAAAGCCTGATCTCCAGTTGTGGTAATTTATCATACTTCATTACAGGAGTTACAGTAGATCTACAAAAGAAGCAACATATCTAGCACCAAATTGACAACAAAAAACGCTCACATTCATATTAAAGGCTTAAAACAATGGTCCCATGTCACATGGTGTCTTATGCAACAACAAATGCATCATTATACATAATGAGCAAGCTTAAACAAACTCCATCAAAGAGATAGACATGAGAATAGAAAAATCTCTAATTATTCCAAGGCACTCCAACAGGATAAGCATGATTATATACCTGAAGTGGAGTATGACCAAGTGAGTCTCGCAATGGTTTAACACTAGAGACAGGGTGTTCAGGAGGCAGCTCACACACAATTTGATTCAATAACTGCAATAAGCATCATATACATGAACTATCAAGAAATGAATGACAGAAAAATGTACATAATCTTGGAATGAAAAGTCTATGATCATGAAGAGATGTTACTTCAGCTTGCCGACCAGCATGAAGTCTAACGCCAGTTGCATCATACATTACCTGTAGGAAACCAAACTCAAAATGAATGCACGTAAAGAGAGAGATAACACAACATTAAATCACCAAATGCTATTCAAACATATCTGCCTGCTCATGACATGGAGAGACGGTGCATATAATTAACATAGAGCTCCATTGGAACCCATAGTCCAAAAGTCATTCTTGGAAAACTACCCTTGAGACTGAATTAACTAATATTTGTTGGATTTTTAATGTAAAAATACATGGTATAGGAACACGATAGGCATCAACCTGGGAGACTTTTTTTCTCATTTAAATCAATGCGACTTTTTGGTTCAATATGGTAAAGCTAATCAACCAATTCCAGCCAACCGGGGCCTGGTAGTCTGAATGTCGTTCTTTAAAAACTGTTAGTATTATACCACAGCATTATCTGAAGATTTCAATCACAAAAATCAAATTTATGTACTATTTCCAAAGGGGTTGGCCTAGTGGCTAAGGCCTGGGGCCTGGGGATGTGCTCCCCATGGTCTCAGTTTCGAAACCTCCTAGGTGCAAATAATTTCTCGGGGCCAGTCATTATGGGGTTTTGAACTGGCTTTAATCAGACCCTCCGTTAGTGGATGGTGGCATTGGTCCCCCGCATTAGTTGGTGGTCCATTGGGCCAGATACCGAGTTATAAAAAAAAACACGATTAAATCCAATTATGAACAATTACAAATAATGTCTCCAAGATATAGCACAAGAGTATTACAAGGATTATATTTTTTGATGAAACATATCTTACTAGAAGTAAGACATTAGTAGTCAATGGATATAATAGAACTTCCATATCTTCTTAGCTAGACCAATAATAATCTACTTCTATAAATAAAAAGGGAGAAGGCCAGATAATAAAATTTCACTTACCAAAATAATAACTTGAGCATTTCATAAATTTCCACATAAAGCAACAGAAAATTAAAACAGAGTGCATGATTAGTTTGTTCCATGCAATTCATATGGCAAAAACAAGCATAACTGCCTGAGCAAGCAAATGCAATACAAAAGAATGAGGAAGACCTGGTTTAAAAAGTACATACAACACACGCCAAAACAACGGCAATGGCAAATGCAGCTCCTCCAGTTCCTTCTTGTAAACCAACAGCCATTGCAAGAGCTGTAACAGTTGCTGAATGTGATGATGGCATTCCACCCGAAGCAACCATCCTTCTAGAATCCCACCTCTTCTCCTTGATCCTGCACATCTATGTGCACATATTACAAACAAGCAAAGCAGAACAAGAATAAATCAACGGCTATTTACAACTTCCGGAAAGTGTAGATTCTCAAAAAAATAAGAAACAAGATTGATTCAAAAAATTGGACATACCATGTTAATCTAAGCATTCAAACATAAAACAAGGATATAAAATTAAAACGGAACTAAAATTACTTGTATTGATGATTTTCTAACATTAGATACTCTATCAAATTTTTTAAGGGCCACTCACACAAATTGCATCCATGCACTTCACCAAAAGACATCTCCTCACTTTCCTATCCAACTCGTAGATAAAGAGATTTATGGATGGCATGCATCCCTAACCCTCTCTCTCCCACATGGAAGTGTTGTAAACCGTCTAGTTATACTTGGTAATTAATGTGATCATAGAGAATGTCCACAACTCTCTTTCTGACTAGCAAAACTTCACTCCTACATTTATTCCTTTCACAGTAACTAAACTTCACCAATACAATTGAACTTATCTTTCAATTCCCCCCAAAAATACTCAATAATAGTTTCATATGGAACTAATTTCCTACATCTGGAATGCTAACTTGTTACAAGACACTAGTGCACTATAGCAGGCAATGTTTTGAAAACCAGACCGGTGAGCGAATCGGAAAAGGGACCGGGTGGACGGGTCACCGGTTCAACCGTTGGGTCGAAGCGGTCGATCTGTGACGTCATAATTAATATTATATAATTAAAAACATAATTATAAATTATAAATCAAAAAAACAAATTATTGAAATAATAAAAAAAAAAAAGTGTTGCATAATATTTACTAATAATATTTAATAAAGTCATAATTGATTAAAAAAAAAAGTCACTAGTTTTAATGAAATTAAAAAAATTTAACATTTCCTCCAAACAAATTGATTGAATGCTAGATTTAGGTTTGGAGAGAAATGAAAATTTTCACTCTCCCTCCAATCAAATATGATTCAAACAATTTAATTGAATCCTACATTGAATTTCTAAGTTTTCTTTGAATAATTTTTTCCTATAAATAGGAATAGACTTTCATAATTTCTTCAAGCTTCCAATGAGACGACTCCTCATGAGAGGAGACTCTTGAAGTATTTTTAGTCAAAATTTTGATATATATATATATATATATAAGAAAGAAAGAAAGAAAGAAAGAAAGAAAGAAAAAAAGAAAAGAAAATTAAAAATTAAAAAAAAAAGGGGGGGGTTGGTTGAGAACCGGGACCGGTTCGTTGGTTTTACCGGTTGAACCACAGGTTTTTCCAATTTTTGCAAACAAGGCCGGTTTTTTGTCTAATCTGGTTTTTGTGGGTCATCCGGACCGGAACTAGGTCCGGTCACTGGTTCTACCGGTTGAACCAGCCAATTCGGTCCGGGTCTTAAAACATTGATAGCAGGTAAAGCATGTCAATGGAAACAACACATGCTTGAGTTCGAGTCTTCCTCATCAATGACAAACATTAGCACCTACATATGTGTGTGTGCGTGTGTGCGCTTAGCTCTAGTATATACAGATAAAGTAATGGTTATTATAAAGTTTTAGTGCCACCTTGAGAACATAACTTTCACGATAGCATTGTAGGAAGGAAAAGAAAAAAAAAAAGAGTTCAATATTAGTGCATGTGAAATACATGCACCAAATCATCACCTCTTACCTCATGAAAATCTCTTAAATTAGTGAAGTAGACAACTTACTCAATTAGACATGTGAAAAATATGAGTTGTTCAAATAGGAAAGTAGATATCAAGTTTCCGATATAAGGGAGTTATATTTACTTTGTCCTGGTGTTTTTTTACAAACCCTCACAACGATCACTTGTAAATTGTAATTCTCCAAGCATTCTTAACATCCTTTCTTTTCAATTCTTTTCTCCTCCTTTTTCGAGCATCATTCTCATGGAACATATAAATGGACATATCCCTCATTATTGGCTGCATTTCCTTCAAAACACGTACTCCCCTTTGATACCCCTGTTTCCAGCATTCAATGCCACCATATGCTTAACCAATTTGGCAGGAACCAGTACATACATTGCCATTTCAACAAAATAGCTGATATGAAATAGGGCACTCTAACAATTAACTCCGTAGAGAACCTAACTCATAAGAATCGACATTTATAACTCAACAAGACTTTGTCCCAATTTATTTATCTCAATAAGATACGTATACAAAATGTATACATCTTAATCATATCACTTCTTAAGATCACAATCTTGTGCTAAAACACAATTGAGGGGTTAAGGTTGAAAAAGCTTTCCTTGCTCATAAATGGTGTCAGTTTAATTTAATCCAACAGTTGCGTTTTATATAAAACTTCATGGATTCTTCTGAATCATCTCAATGGTTTTTTTTTTTTTTTTTTGGTTCTGTTAAATTTTTTGAGATGGCCTTTGATGAACCTAAAGCAGTCACCTTTTGATACTTAAAATTACAAAAATTGGAGCAAAAGATTACGAAGGCTAAAAAAATATTCAACTACGAAACCAACAAAAACACCTAATCCCTGAGAATTAGAATTAATCATATCACTAATGGCAAATCTAAAGCTTTACAATAATCTAATTAAAGCCAAATTAAGACATGAAATCATAATTTCAACCAAAATCCCTGTAAAGATAAGCCAGATACAAAATCACAAAGCGTTCTTCCGAGATCTTACCAGGTGGTGAAGGGCTTGAGAAACTGAGCGAGAGCACAGGCGAGAAACGCAGAGAGGAGAGGGAGGTTCCACGGTCCAACGGACGGCTCTGATGAGTACGATCGAAGACTCGACGACGCATCAGCGGCCGTAATCACCTCATCCATTGAAGAGAAAGAGAGAGATCGTCGGGTTTTGCGATGAGGTTTCGCCGCCGCTACGCCGTCGTGATGGTGATGGTGACGGTGGTGGTGGTGGTGGTGGTGGTCGTTGGAATTGGATCCAAATCTGTGTGGTGATGGGGGTGGCGACGTCGATGGGGATGGGGATGGGGATGGGGATGGGATGGGGATGGATCCCACAGGGCCAATTGCTTGGAACTAACGACAAAGGATTTGTGGAGTCCTTGGAGGTTTACATTATTGAAAAATGAATTTATTTTGGATTTGTTTGTGTAATGGAAATTGAATTGATGTATTTTGTGTAATAAAAATTAAATTGATAAAATGTGTAATTATATATGAAATTAATTTAAGTTATTAATTTATTTATTTTTTGGGATGAATTTTGATCTCGTAAGTATAAGTTTGTAGTATTGATTACTCAGTTTCGAAAATGAATTTTTGATTTGTTTTAAGTTGAAATTTATAAAAATACAAAGTACGTTAAAATAATTAATAAGATAAAATATCACATTAAATTTATAATTATTATTTTTTTTTTCTCACAAATATTACATTAATTATAAAAAATCCAACGATATGCCTAAATGCAAAAATTTCAACCTTTTAAAATAGTCAACTTATCAAGTGAGGCTATTATTATCCGCTTGTTGAAATTACATTTTTATCCATGTCACTTTGGATCTAATCACCACCTGCTCCCTCCGATTAATGTTTCGTTACTTCTTCATTATGTTTCTTATTATTTATATAATGTATATATTTAGAGTGAGTCTAGAGTTTTAAAAATAATAATAATAATTTCTTTTCAATTTTTTTTTTTACTTTTTTAGGTCCATATCAGATAGATGAATATCAAAATTAATCAGTGTTTGTGATTTTAATTTTCTGAATTTAATTTTTTAGAAATAGAGTTTTTTTTTTTTTTTTGATTTTTCATGTTTTTTTGTTTTTAATGAATATTTTTAAAATTTTAAGTAATTTTTTTTACTTTTTTAGATTTACCTTACTTGGATGTATCTAAAAATAAAATATTTGTAAAACATATTTGAAAAAATCAATAAATATATAACAATATGAAAAATGTATTGAATTCTCATTTTTTATATATATATATTTTTGGTATTTAGTAAATTTTTTAAAGATTTTTTCACAAATATTATACCTTTTAAATGTATATATGTTAGGTGTATTTAAAAATTAACAAAAATTGCTTAGAATATTAAAAAAAATCAATAAAAACAAAAAACATAGAAAATAAAAAATTTCAATTTTCTGAAAAGTGAATCTTGAAAATTCAAACCAAACAATAAAGCTTTGAAAAAATTCACTAAAGATTATAAAAAAAGAAAAAAAAGAAAAAAAAAAGAGGGTTAATTACAAAAAAACTCTAAGGTTTCGCATGTTTTTTAATTTAAACCCCAGAGTTTTAATTTTGACAAATTTAACCATGTAGTTTCATCCGTGTTTCAATGTGAACCCTCTGTCCATCTCCGACTCACTTAATCTTTTTCCTTCATTCAGATTCAAACCTACATGTTCAAACCATTGTATCTCTTTTGTTATAATTCCGTTTCGTCTCATTTTCCCGTTGTTGGATTCACTTCATGACTTAGTTTTCATTACATCCCTCATATGCCTTGTTTCACCTCTTTTTGCGTGCCGTCAAAGCTCCGAAAGTAGGCCAAATTTTTTTTCTCTCTTTGAGAAAAAATTTTCAAACTTAAACTCATATGTTCAAATCCTTATATCTCCCTCGTTATAACTCCATTTCGCCTTATTTTCATGTCGTTGGATTTACCTCATGGCCTAATTTTCATTTCATCCTTCATACACCTTGTTCCACCTCTTTTTGCATGTCGTCGGAGTTTCGAAAGTTAGCCAAAAATAAGATTTTTCTCTCTTTTTTTTTTTCTTTTCTTGTTGCTATCACGACAATATTCTTGGTAGTGGAGATGCAATGGATGATGTTTGATTGGAAACCAAGGTGCCTTGACATGCTCACCAGTCCATTAGTTTTTAATTTTTGTAGATAGTTGTATACCTATCACCACTCAACCTCACCGCCACTATTACCACAACCACCTTATCTTGCAAATAATGATGATGAAGCAAAAGCAACAGCAGCAAAAGCAAGCCAGAAGGAGGAGGAGGAAGAAAAAAATAAATAAATAAAAGAGAAAAATCTTATTTTTGACCAACTTTCGGAACTCTGATGGCATACAAAAAGATGTAGAACAAGGCGTATGAGGGGTGGAATAAAAACTAGGCCATAAGGTAAATCTAATGACGTGAAAATAAGGCAAAATGGAGTTATGACAAGGGAGATATAAAGTTTTAAACATGTGAATTTGAATTTGAAAATTTTGCCCAAAGAAAGAAAAAAAAAAATTCGCCAACTTTCGAAGCTCCATCAGCAAGCAAAAAGGGATGGAACAAGATGCACGAGGAGTAGAATGAAAATTATGCCATGAGGTGAATTTAATGACGTAAATTTACGATGAGGGAGATATAAGAGCTTGAACATGTGGGTTTGAATCTAAAAATTTTGCCGAAAGAGAGAAAAAAGATTTTGGCCAACTTTCGAAGCTCTGACAGGATGCAAAAAGAGGTGGAATGAAAATTAGGCCGTGAGGTGAATCCAGCGACACAAAAATGAGGCGAAATAGAGTTACAATGAGAGAGATACAATGGTTTGAATATGTGGGTTTGAATTTGAAAGAAAGAAAAAGAAGAAGTGATATGGAAATGGACGAAGGGTTCACATTGAAACAAGAATGAAACTCTAGGATTTAATTTGTTGAAATTGAAACTCTGATATTTAAATTGAAAAGCATGCGAAACCCTAGAGTTTTTTTTGTAATTAACCAAAAAAAAGAAAAAGAGAGAAAAGAAAAAGAGAGAAAAGAAAGCCAACTCTTTTTTAATTTTTTGTGTGTGTCTAGTTTGGAATTTTGTTTAAAGGCAGATTCACTTTATCCCTTATGGTTTGAGTCATATGTAGTTTATTCCCTTAACGTTTGGAAATAACCACATAACCCCTATGTGATTTGTGGACTAAAGTGTACACCGTTAAACATTTCATCCAACTGAACAATAAGTGTGAGATACGTAACAAACATAAAGCGGTTATATGCTCATTTTCAATGTTCAAGAAGGTAAATTGCATATAAAATAAAGTATAGGAAGTTAACGTGCACTTTATATTATAAACAAATGATGAAAATATTTTAATCTTTTTCATCAAATTGTTAACGGATTTAATGGTACGCTTTAATTTACAAACCACAAAGGGATTATGTGGTTATTTCTAAACGTTAAGAGGGTAGACTGCACATGGCTTAAACCACAGAGAGGTCAAATAAAGTTTGCCCTTTTTTATTTTTTATTTTTTTAAAATTACTTTTAATGTCTATAAAACTTAAAAGTGTAGAATTTTATTAAATATTAAAAAAAATTAACAAAATAGTCAACTTCAAACGCCCACTTAATCCCTTTAATTAGACGTGCAACAACCTATATAAATTTACATAAATTAATTATAGAATTATATACCTCCAAAAAAATGAAACTCGTCATTTGAAATAATAAAAAGAAATATTCAATTATGTAATTAGTTTGTGTGTTTCTAATTTTTATTTTATATAACATTTGAAAAATTAGTATGGTTGGTGAAAAGGCTCCTCATAATGAAATTTTTTTAAAATGTGATTACCAACCATCAATACTATATTACAAAAATGATAAGACACATAAATCAATCGAATTTAAATTGACTACACTACTTAACAAGATAGATTAGGTGGTGGTTAGGATCAATGCTCCAAATCACTCAGGACTTTATACTTGTTAAGTTGTCTCTAAACATCTTAATAAAAAATATTGAATTTATATAATTTCAACTAATAATGTTAAGTTGGGATACTGTAGCCTTACTCCAAAACCACTGCATAATTTTTCACATAACAATCCTGCAAAATCACATTGGTTTGTTTGGGATGATCTAAATAAGTGCATTTTTTGTCTTTTTAGGAAAAGATTTGCAGAAAAGTAGAGAGATGATGTGATGGAAAAAAGATAAAAAAATAAAAAGTATGTACTTATTTAGGATATATAGCCAAACTTGGCCAATAGATTTGAATGGATTGTTTTAAATACATAATTCATTTTGATTTATCTAAACCCATTTGAATTTGTCACATGAATCTAAATGTCTGTCCAATGAAATTTTATGATTTGTTCACTATATTTTTTATTTTTCACATATAAACATTTAATCCCTTTTAATTGGACGAGCAACGACCAATATGATATTTCTGACAAAATAATTACTCCATATTAATGGGTTGTTAGTTCAAAAAAAAAATATATATATATATATATATATTAATGGGTTGTTTGAATGAAGAGATCTTGATAATAAAAAATTATTAAATGTGATATTGTTCTATACCAATTATTGGAGAATTTATTAAAATAGTGAGTCTTATTATTTATTTATTTTTTTGTTAGATTGTAAATAAATAAATAAAAAAAAGGAAACATGAGTCAGTTTTTGAATTGTATGATGCAATGGTGCTGAATATTTCAATCAATTAGGACACTAAACTACATGACAATCTCTCAAAATCACCTAACAATTATTTGAAAATGGGCCTTAGCCTAATAATCGTTTAAAAATCACGTGAAAGTTATGTAATGAATTAAAAATGAAAAAAATAATTATACATCTCATATTATGAAAGTGAGTGAATCTTATAGGAGAATTTGATGTGCGACATGAATGTCAAATCTTTTAATAAAGTATAATACTACTAATCAATTGAGGTAGTTCTAATTATTTAAGTGTTTTTAACCAAATATTCAAATTTAAAGATATCAATTTTATTTATTGTCTTATATTTTTAAAAATAAAAATTTCGCCAGACATTCAAATAAAGATTTTATTCTTTGTACATTCTCTCTAGACTATTTTCAAGAGCAATATATTTATAACAAAAATATATATAATTGAGGGGAGTTTATGAATTTATAAATGAGGGAGGAAAAAGTGATATAAAATTTGATAAGTTCTTAGTTTATTAATATGATTTTTTTCATGTTTCTTTTTTTCACTTTAAAAGTAAAAGATACTATTTTATTGTAAAACTTGCCTTGTAGAATAATAAATAAATTATAATAAAAAAAAAAAACATGTTGAATGTCATTATGACATTTTGATTAAAGTGCAAGTTTTGCATCAATTTATATCCCAACAATTTCTATCAAAAAATAATAAAGAAATAAAGTATTGGTATAGATAATAAAGAAATAAAGTACTGGTATAGACACATCTTTTTACACGTTCAACCACAATAAAAATGGTACCCGATTTCATGCGTGCTAGATCAAATGGGGAACATGGAAATTAAAAAGGGCTGATAAAGCAAGTAGAATTTTTTTATTAAATTTATTTTATTTGATGATGGACCTATTTGAATTTCATGCGTCTCACATAAGTATTCTATTTTGTGGTTCAGGATGTAGACCCAAAACTTAAAAATTAAAAAAAAAATAAAAAAGATTTAGGATTATCTTTTATTGACAAAACCACTAATGATGAAACTTGGAAGTAGCTTATTCTGTGTGTTGATTTCTGATCACACTACCAACCAGGTACTCAGCTGGAGAACATCGGCAGAATAGATTGCTCTCGAACGACCTGTCACAGAAAGAAGAGATTCCGGCGGTGGTTCGTCCACCCAGGGTACTCCGACGATCAAGTCAGTTATCTCTCAAAGATAGCAAGAGTGCTTAACTCACTGTTCAAAATACAAAAAGCGTACCTTAGACCCATGAGGATGCCTTACTTTTATAGCTAACACTGACCTAATCCCAATAGAAGCCTAGCTTTAATGAACTCTGGCTCAATGCTAATCCTGGACTCCCAGTTAGATTGTGATAAACTCCCTAAGAGTCTTATCTTTATCAAAACTGAAGTCCTCAACCATTCTAAGACTTTTGTCCCTTATCCGCTCATTCCGGATTCCGGTATCTTCGCAGATAACTTCGGCCTAGCTGAGATTACCCTGGCATCATGACCAAGACACGTGGCACCTCGGCTGGCACTTCGGTGCCACCTTGGCCATGTGTTGTCATTCAAAAAGTATGTTCCCACAACTGCCCCCTAGGTTTCATTACCTCGGCATACTGAGGTGATGGTACCTATATCATTTGAACCTATAGCACGTCGGCTAAGCTTGCTTTATTCTTCATTACCGAGGTTATAATTCGTCGGCTCAACATGACCAAGACTTATGTTCTGTTTTCATCAATGCTTTAGAACCAATAACCAAGTTTGTTCAAGTTTCTTAGCCAAGACCATTCCCACAGCCGAGGTCCTGCTCTATTAAATCAAAAACTCCAAGAGTTTCTTTACGCGTATGAGCTATCACGCACAACAACTCAACCGTTTTTGCCACGCGTCTCGTTCCTATTGAACTGTACCTGACACGCGTCATTAGGTCGCGTCGCTTTTGCACGCGCCGCCTGACAGATACGTCGTCTTAGGCACATTCAATACCAGTTTGCCGCATTTTCGTGTTTTGATAAAAAACACTTCTCTTTCTCTCCGTCTTTTCACTTTCACATTGCAATTTTTGTTCAAGCTCTCTCTCTAACTTTCTTTCCCAAACCCTCCATTGTTGCCTTCTTGAAGCTTTCTGCAACTACTCCATTCACCTCCTTCGGTGAAGCCTTTGCTGCTCTTCTTTGCTCATTGTCACCGTCTGACTCCGGCATACTTCATACCGACCTCATTTTCCTCAGTAAATCACTGTTCCCCCCCCCTTTTAGTTTCGAATTTTGTTGTTTTCGTATACTACTTTCGTGAATGCATTCACGTTCCTGAATATACTTGTTTGCATTTTGAATCCCACCAAAAAGCATGCTTTGTTTGAGGATTTCCATTCTTTCAATCTGTCTTTAACCCACTGTCCTTATGCACGCATATGCACTGTTTTCATGTATCTTGATGTTTCTTGATAGTCCATCACTATTCTTGATTCTGAATCACACTTTTTGCCATGTTTTCTTGTTATAATTTTTAGATTTCTGCCTTCAATTCTTGTTTGCATAGTCTTAGGTTTTGGGATCTGTTTTAGAACTCCAATTCTTAGGAAAAAACTGAAACGAACTCCCCTTAGATCCTCAAAAACTCTTGCCCCAGCATACATTTAAGTTTTGCCGAGGTCCTTCAAATCATAACAAAATAATTCTTTCTGAAATCTAACACCTTGTCCTTCTAGCCGACGTTATGGAAATGTTTAGGTAGAGAGTAGATACTTGTCACGACCCAAACCCGCCCCTATGGGTTTAACACCGTAACCGGCCAATAATCCGAGATTACCGAAGGCCTACTTAACAGTAAGACAGTATAACAGAGTACAGGGGTATGGCGGAAGCCACTACAGTAATAAAAACAATGTCCAATGAGCTGTGACAGTCTGTATGCCAAAAAGATTTTTCATACATTCACATATATATATACGGTACAGAACAGTATGCAGAACATTTACAAACATTCAAAACAGGGATCAAGTCCCTAGTAACCAGTACAGTGCAGTCTTTACAGTCTATACAGTAAACAAGACAATGCAGGAGGGGGGGGAAACTAAAACACCCCATAGCCTAAGCTTGGCAGGCTCGGAACCTCGCAGTGAGGCACATTGGTTGGCTTGACAAAACTGGAAATCTACCCCGACGCCTCTAGCATTGGTCTGGTGCCTGTACACCTACATATATATATGAGCAGTGAGCTAAAGCCCAGTGAATAACATAAAGCGTAAAGAGGTTTAGAATGAATGTCCTTACAGTAATGAAAACAGTTCAATTCAATCAGTATATCAGTTGTTCAGTACAGTAAACAGTCATATGTGGTACATCCATTAGCATAACAGTAACAGTAGGTCGTAAAGACCGAACAGTAATGATGGCCATCAGTCAGTAGTGGTTCCACAAGGAAACCGACAGAGATCTCTGTAACAGTAACAGTAAACAGTAGGTGCTAAGGATGCCACAGTACGGTTCAGAAATAAAGGACACACATTCATTCAGTAATCAATATCAGTCTAGTAAGCAGTTCAGTTCAGTATTCAAAAGGTAATCATTTTGAACATATCTTTACACAATTGTTACTCACAGAGTTCTGGGCTACAGTGAGCTAGAGCGTCTCCAGTCGCCAACCTTACACAGTTCACAGATTGAACACACACTAAGCTATGCAGTTAGGAAAGATCATAACTTAATCCCTAATTTGCCTCGGTGTGGTTCTACATCTATATCCTCTTTAAGACGCCTTAAATATGCCCTAGGAATGCCTAGGATGGAAAGAGGATGCAAAGATGCACTTTTGAACACTTTACAAAATTTTCAGAAAATAGGGGTCTCGCTCGAGCGAGGTTTTCTTCGCTCGAGCGGACATGCAAACAAAGGAGCTCCGCTCGAACGTCAATTCCTTCGCTCGAGCGGACTGTGTGCTACAGTAAAAATGCTGGATGCTCCAATTTTATGCTCGATGGACGCTCGACCCTCGCTCGAGCGTAAGACACAAGTCCTCGCTCGAGCGTAAGTTTCCTCGCTCGAGCGGACTGTGAACACATGCAAAGTACTGGATGCTCGCATTCCCCGCTCGAGCGAAACTTTTCTCGCTCGAGCGGAGGGAAGAATCACAGAGTGTACGCTCGAGCGTGGACTTCCTCGCTCGAGCGTAGGCCCAAATTCTGGAAATTCCAAATTTGAGTCACAAGCTCAAAATCAAGTTTAAAAGCCAAATTTTTGATCCTCTTGGACTAAAAACTTGGAAAACACTTGTAAACACCTAATATTACATGTTTCAAAGATCAATTTGATAAATCAAAGCCCAAGGGTGTTTAATTCAAACCCAATCTCAAACCATTTTTCAAGAATGAAACTCAAACACAACATGCAAAACTTTAAATCAATTTAAGGCTTCAAAACATGCTCTATTGAGCTCATTCTTTTCAAAACAAGGTGAAATCATGGTTCTTAACATTAACATGGACATGCATGTGAAAATCTTTGAAGAATAACCTCAATAATGTAAGATAAGTACATGCATGCAACAATTGAGTTCCAATTCAACATGTTTGAACTTAAAACATGACTTAACTCTACAATGAAGCATGAATCATGCAAGAATTAGCTTAAACACAACATTAAGAAGGTAAAATCCTTACCTAAGTCTTGTAGTAGCTTAAATATGAAATTCTATACTTCAATCCTCTAAATTTCCACATACAATCAAGCAAAATGTGATGAAAATCAACTCTCTCCCTTTTCTCTCTCTCTAGGGACGGTGGAGCTGTCAATTTTGGCTGAGGAAATGTTTTGGAATGCAAAGCTAAGGCTCAAATATGTTTGGTGTAATGGCCCACTAAGGGCTAGTTTGGTAAATAAGGCAACTCTATTCATTTAGCTTAATTTAATCTAGTTTAATCATACCTAATCAGTTTTCGGATAATTATACCATAAAATCACATAAACATGAACGGATAATTAAATAATCAAACGGATAGAAAATGCATTTAAACAGGTACAGTTAGTCAATCAGGTTCAGATCCCAATCAGTCAGTTCAGTACTCCAATCATTCTATTATCAATCAGATTCAGTCTCAATTTAGCAGTAATCAGTGGTTAATTCAGTAGTTTATCGGTAAACAGTATGAGGGTTGTTACAGTCTCCCCTCCTTAAAAAGAGTTTGGTCCTTTAAACTCGAGTTACCTTCAGTCTAGAAGAAAACAGGATTCAGTGGGAACAAATCAGGATATCTCTTAGCCATGTCATCTTTCCTTTCCCAAGTGGCATACACACCACCATGGTTTTGCCAGTCAACTTTCACTAGCGGGATCTCTTTGTTTCTCAACTTCTTGATCCGTCTGTTAACAATCTGTATGGGCCGTTCCTCGTAAGTGTAGTCATCACTCAACACTACCCGAGTAGGCTCAATCACATGGAAAGGATCCCGGAGATAATCCCTCAACATAGAGATGTGGAAGACGTTATGCATATGCTCCATTTCAGGAGGAAGCGCAACTTGATACGCCACCGGATTGATTTTCTCAATAATCTCATACGGTCCGACATATCTTGGCGCTAACTTGCCTTTGACTCCAAAACGAGTCTGGCCTTTCATTGGTGTCACTTTCACAAACACGTGATCACCCACTTCATATTCTCGGTCTCGTCTTCTAACATCTGCATAACTTTTCTGTCGGCTCTGTGCAGTTTTCAGTCTCTGTTGAATCAGTTTCACCTTTTCAGTCGTCTCATACACAATCTCGGGCCCAAGTAAAGGCTCATCTCCAACTTCTGCCCAGCAGATCGGAGATCTACATTTTCTGCCATACAAAGCCTTAAAAGGCGCCATACCAATACTTGAATGGTAACTATTGTTGTAGGCGAATTCTGCCAACGGCAAATGGCTTTCCCAATTTCCCTGAAAATCAAGAACACACATTCTCAATAAATCCTCCAGAGTTTGGATGGTCCTTTCTAACTGTCCGTCTGTCTGAGGATGATAGGCACTACTCATTCTCAATTCAGTACCCAATGCAGTCTGTAGGCTTTGCCAAAACCTCAATGTAAACTTTGAATCCCTGTCAGAAACAATGGACACAGGCACTCCATGTAGTCTAACAATTTCATCAATATAAATTACAGCCAACTTGTCCGCATTATAAATTGTCTTGACAGGTAAGAAGTGAGCAGATTTGGTCAGTCTATCAACAATAACCCAAATTGAATCCATACCTTTACTGGAGCGAGGCAATCCAATGATAAAATCCATCGTGATATGCTCCCATTTCCACTCCGGTATGGGTAAGGGTTGCAGTAAGCCTGCGGGTCGCTGATGTTCCGCTTTGACTTGTTGGCAATGAAGACATTTTGATACAAAGTCAGCAATTTCTTTCTTCATTCCCGGCCACCAGAAATTCAATTTCAAATCTTGATACATTTTCGTATTCCCCGGATTATACAATTTCAAATCAATTTCAATTTCAGACTCTTGTGGTCGGTATATACTTCACATGTTGCCCCATACAGGTAGTGACGCCAGATTTTTAGTGCAAACACTACTGCAGCCAGTTCCAGATCATGGGTCGGGTAGTTCTTTTCATGAGGTCTCAGTTGTCGGGAAGCATAGGCAATTACTCTCCCATTCTGCATTAAAACACATCCCAAACCCTTATGAGAAGCATCACTAAATACAGTATAACCATCCGTACCTGAGGGTAAGGTAAGAACAAGTGCAGTCACAAGTCGAGTTTTCAATTCCTGAAATGCTGATTCCCTCTGGTCAGTCCAGTCAAATGATGTCCCCTTCTGTGTTAGTAGAGTCAATGGTAAGGCAATTTTGGAGAAATCTTTGACAAATCTTCTGTAATATCCAGCCAATCCCAGAAAACTTCGGACTTCTGTCACATTTGTTGGTCTAGGCCAGTTCACTACAGCTTCAATTTTCTGCGGATCAACAGAAATTCCATCTTTGCTAACAACATGCCCCAAAAACATAACATGATCAAGCCAAAACTCACATTTAGACAGTTTAGCATACAGTTTCTGTTCTCTTAGGGTCTGCAGGGCAAGTCTCAAATGATGTTCATGTTCCTCTATACTTTTGGAGTAAATCAATATGTCATCAATAAATACCACAATAAAGTCATCAAGGTACGGTTTAAAGATTCTATTCATGAGGTCCATAAATGCTGCAGGTGCATTGGTAACTCCAAAAGGCATAACTAAGAATTCGTAATGTCCATACCTCGTTCTAAAAGCAGTTTTATCAGTGTCTCCGGATTTAACCTTCAACTGATGGTATCCAGATCTGAAATCGATCTTAGAAAATACTTGCGCACCCTGTAACTGATCAAATAAGTCATCAATACGCGGTAATGGATATTTGTTTTTCACAGTTACCTTGTTCAGTTCGAGGTAGTCAATGCACAATCTCAGTGAGCCGTCTTTCTTTTTCACAAACAAAACCGGTGCACCCCACGGTGAAGTACTAGGCCTGATAAATTTCTTGTCTAGCAGTTCTTGCAATTGTACTTTCAATTCTTCCAATTCAATTGGAGCCATTCTGTAAGGAGCTTTCGATACCGGCTGTGTTCCCGGAATCACATCAATGGTGAATTCAATCTCCCTGTCAGTTAAATCCCCTGGCAGATCATCTGGAAAAACATCTGGGAATTCTCTGACTATAGGAATACAGTTCACATCAGGTTTAACATTATCATCAGTAGATACAGTCAGTACAGAACACAGATATCCTCTACACCCCTTTCTAATCAATTTAACGGCTTTCACAGAAGAAATCAAATACGGAGGAGGTACTACTCCAACCCCATTAAACACAAATTCGGGTAAACCAGGTGGACGGAAAACAACTTGTTTTGTCACACAGTCAATGGTGGCATGATATTTTTGTAACCAGTCCATCCCCAATATTACATCAAAATGATCAATGTTTAATGGCAGTAAATCAATAAACAGATGCATGTCTCCAACAATAATCTCACAAGCAGGATACATATAAGCACATGTCATGGATCCTCCTACGGGTGATGATACAGCTAACAGATAGTTCATGGGTTCTAAGGGTCTATTCAATTTCCGTGAAAAAGCATGCGACACATAAGAATGTGTAGACCCCGAATCAATCAGTACATATGCATTTTGAGCACAAATAGAGAGGATACCTGACACAACGGTTTCAGTATTTTGCACGTCTCCCGGTACTAGGGCAAACACTCGGCCCTGCCTCATCGGCTCTTTCCCGGTAGCTTTGGGGTTAGGCTTTGGTGCTACAGTTGATGCTGCGGCGCTGCCTGCAGCTTTACTATTGCCCGGAGCAGTGGAAGGGCAATCTTTCACCATGTGGCCTACCTTGCCACACCTGTAACAAGCACCAGATAATTTATAACAAACTCCTTTATGGTTCTTACCACATTCGGAACAGGGCGGAAAGGGACGGTTTCCTTGACTAGAACTAGTCGTTGACCCTGTATTTTGCTTTTTGTTCATTTGATTATGCTTGCCTTTCTTGAATTTGAAATTCTGTCTTTTACCACGCCATTCAGACGCCGGTGTTTCAGATTGTTTCACAGCTTCGATATTCGACTCGGCCATCAAAGCTCGGTCAAGAACACCTACATAAGTCGGTAATTTCAGTACATTTATTCGATCCAGTATCGCAACATTCAGGCCGCCTTCAAACCTCCTGGCCTTCTTGTAATCGGTGTCCACCATGTGTGGTGCATATCTAGCAAGCCCGGTGAACTTCGTTTCATATTCGGCAACAGACATTGTGCCCTGTTTTAACTGTTCAAATTCAGTGACCTTCCTGTCCCTGACACACTGAGGGAAGTACTTTTCGAAGAAGGCTATTTTAAACTGAGCCCAAGTCATAACAGTATTGTCATCACGAGTAAGCATCCACCACCTTCTCGCCTCTTCTTGCAAAGTGAAGGTGGCTAACAGTACCTTATGTGCCTCCGAACACGGAAACACTTCAAACAGTTTCTTAGTCTCTAGAACCCACGCTTCAGCCTTTAATGGTTCAAGACCTCCCTGAAAGGATGGCGGTTTCAATTTGCTGAACTTCTGGGTAAGAGCAATAATATCCCCATCATTTGCATTCACATTTTGTACATTCACATTCTGGTCCGGCTGTACCGGAGGAGGAGGTGGGGGCTGTTGGTTCTGTTGTTGGTCCAGTCTAGCAGTTATCAGTTCCATCATTCGTTCTAGTCTGGCCATTCTGGCCTCAGAGGATGAGGATTCAGCTTCATTTGCAGTGCTTGCATTATCCATTTTTCTATAAACAGTTATAACAATTTCAGTCATAAGCAGTTAGAACAGTTATCAACATAGGCAGTCATTCGTGTAACAGTTTAACATACTAGCATATATTCAGTCATATCACAACCACACACTTATCATGTTCATGAGATGCCCTAATTACTTTTCTAGGACACCATATAGCTCATTTGGACACGTATGTGCGGTATAACTCGTGGTTAAGTATCGCTCTGATACCACTCTGTCACGACCCAAACCCGCCCCTATGGGTTTAGCACCATAACCGGCCAGTAATCTGAGATTACCGAAGGCCTACTTAATAGTAAGACAGTATAACAGAGTACAGGGGCATGGCGGAAGCCACTACAGTAATAAAAATAATGTCCAATGAGCTGTGACAGTCTGTATGCCAAAAAGATTTTTCATACATTCACATATATATATACGGTACAGAACAGTATGCAGAACATTTACAAACATTCAAAACAGGGATCAAGTCCCTAGTAACCAGTACAGTGCAGCCTATACAGTCTATACAGTAAACAAGACAGTGCAGGAGGGGGGGAAACTAAAACACCCCATAGCCTAAGCTTGGCAGGCTCGGAACCTCGCAGTGAGGCACATTGGTTGGCTTGACAAAACTGGGAATCTACCCCGACGCCTTTAGCATTGGTCCGGTGCCTGTACACCTACATATATATATGAGCAGTGAGCTAAAGCCCAGTGAATAACATAAAGCGTAAAGAGATTTAGAATGAATGTCCTTACAGTAATGAAAACAGTTCAATTCAATCAGTATATCAGTTGTTCAGTACAGTAAACAGTCATATGTGGTACATCCATTAGCATAACAGTAACAGTAGGTCTTAAAAGACCGAACAGTAATGATGGCCATCAGTCAGTAGTGGTTCCACAAGGAAACCGACAGAGATCTCTGTAACAGTAACAGTAAACAGTAGGTGCTAAGGATGCCACAGTACGGTTCAGAAATAAAGGACACACATTCATTCAGTAATCAATATCAGTCCAGTAAGCAGTTCAGTTCAGTATTCAAAAGGTAATCATTTTGAACATATCTTTACACAATTGTTACTCACAGAGTTCTGGGCTACAGTGAGCTAGAGCGTCTCCAGTCGCCAACCCTACACAGTTCACAGATTGAACACACACTAAGCTATGCAGTTGGGAAAGATCATAACTTAATCCCTAATTTGCCTCGGTGTGGTTCTACATCTATATCCTCTTTAAGATGCCTTAAATATGCCCTAGGAATGCCTAGGATGGAAAGAGGATGCAAAGATGTACTTTTGAACACTTTACAAAATTTTCAGAAAATAGGGGTCTCGCTCGAGCGAGGTTTTCTTTGCTCGAGCGGACATGCAAACAAAGGAGCTCCGCTCGAGCGTCAATTCCTTCGCTCGAGCGGACTGTGTGCTACAGTAAAAATGCTGGATGCTCCAATTTTATGCTCGATGGACGCTCGACCCTCGCTCGAGCGTAAGACATAAGTCCTCGCTCGAGCGTAAGTTTCCTCGCTCGAGTGGACTGTGAACACATGCAAAGTACTGGATGCTCGCATTCCCCACTCGAGCGAAACTTTTCTCGCTCGAGCGGAGGGAAGAATCACAGAGTGTACGCTCGAGCGTGGACTTCCTCGCTCGAGCGTAGGCCCAAATTCTGGAAATTCCAAATTTGAGTCACAAGCTCAAAATCAAGTTTAAAAGCCAAATTTTTGATCCTCTTGGACTAAAAACTTGGAAAACACTTGTAAACACCTAATATTACATGTTTCAAAGATCAATTTGATAAATCAAAGCCCAAGGGTGTTTAATTCAAACCCAATCTCAAACCATTTTTCAAGAATGAAACTCAAACACAACATGCAAGACTTTAAATCAATTTAAGGCTTCAAAACATGCTCTATTGAGCTCATTCTTTTCAAAACAAGGTGAAATCATGGTTCTTAACATTAACATGGACATGCATGTGAAAATCTTTGAAGAATAACCTCAATAATGTAAGATAAGTACATGCATGCAACAATTGAGTTCCAATTCAACATGTTTGAACTTAAAACATGACTTAACTCTACAATGAAGCATGAATCATGCAAGAATTAGCTTAAACACAACATTAAGAAGGTAAAATCCTTACCTAAGTCTTGTAGTAGCTTAAATATGAAATTCTATACTTCAATCCTCTAAATTTCCACATACAATCAAGCAAAATGTGATGAAAATCAACTCTCTCCCTTTTCTCTCTCTCTAGGGACGGTGGAGCTGTCAATTTTGGCTGAGGAAATGTTTTGGAATGCAAAGCTAAGGCTCAAATATGTTTGGTGTAATGGCCCACTAAGGGCTAGTTTGGTAAATAAGGCAACTCTATTCATTTAGCTTAATTTAATCTAGTTTAATCATACCTAATCAGTTTTCGGATAATTATACCATAAAATCACATAAACATGAACGGATAATTAAATAATCAAACGGATAGAAAATGCATTTAAACAGGTACAGTTAGTCAATCAGGTTCAGATCCCAATCAGTCAGTTCAGTACTCCAATCATTCTATTATCAATCAGATTCAGTTTCAGTTTAGCAGTAATCAGTGGTTAATTCAGTAGTTTATCGGTAAACAGTATGAGGGTTGTTACAATACTCCTACTAAGCTAGAGTACTTCAGGCAGGAGTTTTCTATACCAGCGGATGTTCAAATAAGGTTGGCTGGAGAGAATGACTCTGTTATGCTAGGGAAGGACTACATGCCCTTTCCTGTTGTCTCTATTATTGAGGGAGGAGTCAGATTCCCTCTTAACACTCTTTTTAGAGAGGTCCTCCATTTTTACAAATTGAACCCCATGCAATTAGTTGTAAACTCCTTTAGGATCATAAACGGAATCGCTGAGTTGGAGCGTTGGCAAAATGCTAGAATTTCCCTATCTAATATTCAATACTGCTACACGATGTGTAGCCTTAAAACCAAAGCTGGTTATACATACTACCTCAAGCCGAGATTAACCCAATACAAGGTGATAGCCGACATCCCAGACTCTAACAAAGGGGCAACTGATGACTACCTGATTGTGTCAGGCAATTGGGAGTTTACGACAGACGACGAACTCTGCCTCTTCCCATTACGCCGCAAGGTTTTTAGGGATGATATGGGTAAGGACTTAGTTTCCCTCCCTAGAGTACCTCTTACTTTTTTAATTATCATATTCTTGCTATTTTTGTTTTTAACATATGTTCTCTTTTTGCAACTCTCCCTCAGCCAGAAAAGGATAGCCGACACTATACGCCAAGCAAAGACTTGGTCCGCCTTCTCGGCCTTCCCCTAGAGCTTCGCAAGGCTCCAATCCTTCTTAACTACATCCCAACATACCGGAGTCCTCTGCCCGACATCCCTCGGAAGAGCAAATCTCCATCTTCCGCCACAACTCCTCCTGCTACCTCATCACCAAGGCCTGATCAAGGCTCCACCTCTAACCCAGCAGAGCAACCATCGACATCTGCTATCCAACTCATTCCACCAGCCCAGCGCCAACGCCGACGTCGTGCTTCTGCCAACACTCCTGCTGGTAGAACACATAACCGAAAACGGCGGAGTGCTGAAGCGTCGGCTTACGACCCAGTAAATCCACTTACAGCTCTACCAACAATCCATTTTGGTACAAGGGTGACAGTTGCCATTGTCGCTGATGAGATGGGTCGTAAAAAGGCTGTGGCAGATGATCTTCTGGCCAACATCCCCAACGTTGTCACCGAACAATCTTCACATTCCCAGTCTTAATCCAAACTAAAACCAAAGAGGCTGAAGAAGGCCCAAGCCAAGGCAACGGTGACTCAGATTGATACTGAGGACACCTTGCCTATTTCAAAATTGGCCGAGGTTGAGAAGACCTCCTCCACCACCGAGAAGAGGCCTGCCGAGGACAAACCATCCGAATCTACTAAGTCAAAGAGGCCGAGGTCAGACTCTGCGGCCACCTCAGGTTCTCTCAAATCCAATGCCCCTTGGGCCCCCTCAATCACAATTGAGGACAAGCCAGTCAGAGTTGGTGACAGCGCCGATAACATTGAAGTCGGTGTTGCCCTCTCTACTGCCTTGTTCCTCTCCAAAGACCTCGAACGCAATGCCAAGGTTATCGAATATGAAAACTTCGCTCTGATGTTGCAGCATTCTGTACAAGTAAGCCCTTAAGACTTGACACTTCTCCATTTTATGTTTTTCCATACTTAGAGAATTTTACTAACTTCTGTTTTTTCCATGTCTTCTAGGCAATCCAGTATGTTCACTCCTTCACGATGCAAGCCTTCGACATCAAGAAGGAGTTGGCCCGCAAAACCAAGGAAGCTGCTGGCTTGCCCAAATCACTAAACAACGTTGAGGCCAAGATGAGGGGGTTAATAGACCAGGCCAAGGTAGCCAAGAAAGCTCAGGATGAGGGCGAGGAAAAGACAGATGCTACAGAGGCCGTTGCTAAGGTTCTTGAAGCTAAGAAGCAAGAGGCCGAAGCAAAAACAGCCGAAGCCCAAACCGAGCTCAGGGCTGCTTTGGCCACAAAAGAAGAAGAAATTAAGGCGGTGGATGAGAAGGCCTATGCTGAGGGGCAACCGATATCCGCGAGGACTACAAGAAGCAGGTCAATAAGGCATGCAACAAGGGTTACTCCATTGGCTGGATGGCTGCTTTGAAGGAGTTGGCTGTCCCTGAGGACTCCCCTCTCAAGGATGATAGCCGACTCGTCCTACCTTTCCCTCCTACTCCAAGCCAATCCAAGGACAAGGCTGAGTCCGAGGAGGAAGTTGAGACTGAGAAGATCGAAGAAGCTGCTGGGGCCAAGTCCCTAACTCTAAATGAGCAAGTCTTGGACTTGACTCAGGATGAAGAGGATGAAGTCTTGAAAGGTGCCTCCTCCCAAAAGACAACCTCCGAGGTGCCAATCCCCAAGAAAAGCATTGATCAGACTCTACAAGAGATCGACGCCGAGCTCGAGGCTGAGAAGGCTGCCGAGAAGGGCTCACAGTTTTCTTCTAAGGCTGAGACACAACTAACCGTTGGTGCCGAGTAGTCCATTTTGATGTTTTTCTTTATTTCTTGTACCTTGTACTTTTTTCTTACTTTTAAAACAATGTTAGCTTTAATTTGGCTGACGTGCTACTTTTGTAATCTGAACAAGTAATCCCTTTGTAGGCTGAAGTGCCCTTTTTTATCTTTGAATGCAAATACAACTTCTTCTTTCAAATGTTTGTATGCTTTTTCTTTACTATCTTGTATGATTCCATACTTAGAATATTTTGCATGTCTTCAGTTGATGCCTTTTAGCTGTATATTCTCCTCGGATTAACATACCTCGGACATAACTTCCGATCTTGTTCATCTCGGTCTTGGCTTAACACTTGAAAACATTGTAAAAAATATTTTCACAAGTGTTACTTAAAACTTGCCACTTTACTTTTGTTTATCAAGACTTCTGTCTTCCATTATCTTCCAAGTCTTAACAACATGGTATTCTCGGTAAGTACGTAGATACTTCTTTCAACATAACCTTGTCTTAACTTCAACTTGTAAAATTTCAATAAGTGTTAAACCAACCTTCTTTCAACATAACCTCGGCTTAACTTCAACTTGTAAATTTTTCTTAAAAATTTTAACAAGTGTTAAACCAACTTTAGTTTGTAAATTCCAACTCCCAAGCATTATTCTCCAGTCCCCTGCCCCCTAATGTGAACTTAAGTTTCACTTGGATTCTCATTAAGCATGTTGCTATGACTTCATCGCCGAGGTCAGATTCAAACAAAGACTGGCCGAGGTTATCAACATTGGTTTCTCTGTTAATCTAACTGACATGTACTTAGTACCATTCAAAGTTTTAATTCTGCCGATATAGCAGATCTAGGTTAATCCAACTTAGTCCAACTCTATTATAGGCAAGTATAATTCAACTCTGCCATATAATAAGTCTAAGTTATTCGTCATGTTTCAATCAGAAACATCGTCAAGAGACTGGTCAACCGTATTACACAAGTTTAAAATAAAAAATCGAGCTAAAATTTTATTAATTACTTCGGCTAATAACAAAAAACTTTAAAAAACAAAAAATCTAATGATAGAAAAACTTCAGGTTATAAGTATTCCATGGTCTTGGCAACTCTTTGCCTTCATTGTCTTCAAGCCGATATGCACCATTGCCCAGGACCAAGATGATTCTATAAGGTCCCTCCCAATTTGGGCCAAGCTTGCCCTCTCTGGGATCCTTTTTGTTGCCGACGACCTTTCTCAAGACGAGGCCCCCAACTTGGAACTCTAGTGGGTTGACCTTCTTATTGTAAACCCTAGCAAGATGCTGCCGGTATGCCCCCAGCTGAATTGCTGCTTTCTCCCTTCTTTCTTCTAACAAATCCAGATCTCGGGCCAGGAATGCCTCATTGGTCCCATTCTCAACTCCCTGGGTTCTGATCCCTGAGATGCCGACCTCAAGTGAAATAACTGCTTCTGTGCCATAAGCCATGGCGAATGGGGACTCCCCAGTTGATCTTCTCGGCGTAGTCCGATATGCCTAGAGTACATTGGGCAACTCATCCACCCACTTTCCCTTTCCTGCTTCCAGCCTCTTCTTGATCCCATCCAAGATAACTTTATTGGATGCTTCTGCTTGACCATTACTCTGAGGGAAGCTTGGAGTAGAGTAGTAGTTCTTGATTTTGTACTTGTTACAAAAACTCTTGATTAGCTTACTGTCAAACTGTGTGCCATTGTCTGCTATTATCGCCCTTGGGATCCCGAACCTGGTGATAATATTCTTTCATATGAAGTTTTTCACATCAATATCTCGAATCTTTGTAAGGGGTTCTGCCTCTACTCATTTGGTGAAGTAATCCGTTGCCACCAGCAGGAATTTTCTCTGCCTAGTTACTTGGGGTAATTACCCAACTAGATCTATGCCCCACTAGGCAAATGGCCAAGGGCTAGCTACTAGGTTTAGATCTGCTGCTGGTTGGTGTATCAAAGGTGCAAACCTCTGACATTTTTCACACTTTTTGACATAAGCTTCAGCATCTTTTTGCATGTAGGGCCACCAGTACCCCTGAGTCAGATGCCCATCTTCGTTGTGGTAAGCACAGTCCTTACCAAGGCTTCTTCCCATGAATTCACCAGGAACCCTTGCTGGTGCTCTGTAATAGGGCTGATTTCGAATTTTTTCCAAGACTTTGTAAATTGGAATTCGAAATACGGTTGTGACAGCCTGTGTAGCCCTCAATCCTACCTCTTGCTTGTTGAATCCATTGTTACCTCGGCCTCACTTCGGCGAGCCGTTTCTCTTCTCCTGTTTTGACGCCTTTGTACCCGACGTGTCTTCCTCGGCCCTCGCATACTTCTCTATCCTAGCCATAAATTCCTCCATGCTTTTAGGCAGTGTCCTTGCCAATGATTTTCGAAGTAGACAGTTATCGTTTAGGCCGTTCTTGAAGGATACGACCGCCACCTCTTGGTTGCACCCTGGTATTTGGTTGAACACCTCGTAATACCTCTTGGCATAAACCCTGAGGCTTTCATCTCAGAGCCATCAGGGAGTCCACCATTAACGGCTGTAGTTTGTTTGTCACAAACCTGGCCACAAACATCTCGGCCAGGCCCTCCCAGCTTTTCACAGTTCCTTTCGGCACTTATGAAACCAGTCCGATGCGATTTTCCCAAAGAACGAGGGAAACACCTTGCAAAGCAGCGGTTCGTTCCCGGTGTATAGTGCCATTAAGTTCAAGTACAAACCGACGTGAAAGTTGGGGTCCGACTTACCGTCGTATATCTGGAATCTTGGCATGTGGAACCTCTTTGGGGCTTCAAATTTATCCAGTTCTACCGAAAACGGCATTCTCAGCTTGACCGGAGAGGTTACCTCGGCATCTTGTCACTTTCTCTGGAGGTAATCCCTCAAATCCTCCTTGGTCCGTCCAGGAGCTCGATTATCTCTAGATTTCAGCCTTTTTAGTGCGCTACTTCCAGTGTCATTATGGGTTCTTTTGGACCTCCCTCCATTGATCGTGTCGAAACAGAGTTCCTTCCCTTGAACATCCCAATGTTCTTTGGTGCAGGCTTCTTTGGTTCGACGTGTTTTCTAGGAATCTCCTCTCATTGATTCTCCCTGCCCGACCTCCGGTGAAGGCTGGTGAGAATGTCCCTTGGTCCTATCGTGTTGAGGGACTGCAGGAACTATTTTCTACCCCCCTTTTTGGGCACCTTTCTTGGCCGCTGGAATCAGCATATCTTGCAACGAGAATGGTGGTTGCATGACGTTGTTCTACATCATAAAATTGACGACCATTTGCAGGTCCACAAATTTATTCGCCATTCCCTTCATCTCGTCGTCCCTTCGCAGGCATTTATCTCTCCATACCTGGAGGTCGTCCTTGTTGTAATACCCATCTCGGTCTGTCTTTTTCGGTACGTCTCCTTCTTGGCCAACGTCCTTTTCTCCGTGATTCTTATCACGAGTTTCTTCGTTGCAGTTATCTTCCTCGACGTCAAGGTCAATATGTTTGCCACTTCCAGTGAGGATGTTGTCCCCGTTCTTCTCTTTCTGTCCGTCGTTGGCCATCTATTCTCCTTTCTTTCCCACAGGTGGTGCCAAATTGTGTGTGTTCATTTCTGACCACACTGCCAAACAGGTACTCAGCTGGAGAACACCGACAGAATAGATTATGCCCGAACGACCTGTTTCACGCCCCAAATTTTGGACAATTAAATATTAAATTAGGACTAAACCCCAATCAATATTCCATCATCCAAATCCTAAAGGTGAAACAAAAAAAAAAAAAACTAAACGCCAACCAAACCATCAACCATAATTTCATAACTAACCAATACCTCCAACATTAAAGTAACAATAAATAGTCCAAAATAACTTAAATAATGTACGGTTTCAAACCATGCCAGATTATTCCAATACTAAAGTCATAAAAAAAAAATAATAAATACATAAACTAATATCAACCCTAAGCTCAAGAAAACAAAAGAAGTCCAAACGACAAGTCCAACAACTATAGTAATTCCACGTCACCACCGTAACCCCAACTAATCTTGTAAAGGAAGCTCGACTGCGCTAAAACAAAATGCACCCGAGTTGCCCAGAAACAAAACGGGTCAGTATACTGGTATACTGGTATGAGTACAATATTTAACACCCACGTGTCCACCAGAAACAAACAAAAATATATTTAATTCTTATTATGGGACAAGACAAGTAGTTCCAACCGCATCGAGACGAATGGGTAGTTTCTTGAGATACGGTGACATTTAGTTTCTTGTCCGTACATAACGAAATATAAATTGATTATAAAATAAACAAAATAGAAACAAAAATATGGTGGGTCAGCCCTGCATAAAAAAGTTAGTAAGACCCATCATCCTGCAAAAAAAAATAAAATTAGTATAATTTAATCATAAGTAACTTGCTGAAGAAGTATAAAAATGCACCGTTTCATACTTAAATAATTTGAATTGACCAAAACTCAAAGAACAAAAGTTGTACAGAATCAAATTTTCTAAAAGACATTGTGAATGAATTTAACAGAAACTAAACAGGTTGAGAGAAAAACTTAGACGAAATTCAATCGAAAAATCTGAAGGTGAAAATGAACAAAAAATGCCTTAAGATGATTTTTTTCGGAAAAGTTCAAAACATGAAAAGTGTGCAGAATAATGTTTTACTTCAATTTATGTGAAACCAAAAAAAAAAAATGAGCTCGTTTCGTGGGTTAAAACAGCCTCTAAAATCTACATTGCTAAAATGAATCAAAACTATAATATTTAAGATCATCCGATTATAAATTCTAATCGATATCTTTAATAAAAAGTTAAAACACAAAAGTTGTCTAGAATCACGTATACATGCCTCTTCTCAAATTTCATAATTTATCGAGGTCGTTTACTATTTTTCAAGATATACAAATCAATACAATTCACACTATACTAATAAACTCATGATTAAATTCTTTGTACCTTAACTCCACCACTTCGACCCTCCACTTTCGACCTACACATATATCCCATGTACCTTCCATATACCTAACACCGCTCCGAAGCCAAACTTGCACGGGGATATCATCCCGAGTTTGACTCACACTCCCCGGATGGTTAGCATATACGTACGCGCGTAAATCAAAGCACTCGTCTACTCATGAGAACGAGACAACAATATATATATACAAAACATCTCACTTATGAGAACAAACATAACAATGTCAAGCCCAAGGCATTCCAATAAATCTCATAATCCTCACTTTTTTTTTAATACACTCTTTCTCACCAACACTCAAATAAAATAACAATCCATGGAGTCATGGTGGAGTATAAGGAATTTATCTATAGGTTCCTAATTTATTTTAATTTCATATAACCATATTAATTTTAATTTCATATAACCATGAACGTGATTACAACTATAAAATAAATCTATATAAAAACTCTAAACATGGCATACACAACTAATCAAAATAATGAAATTTATCAATCAACTAATAACCCTAAACCTTACATACACCATTAATCAAAATAATTAAAATCAATCTATCATCTTTATGTAAATACAAAATCAAACTAACATCAAATAAATAAAAATAACGAATTATACATAAATCAAGGGAAGTAGGTTTTGTACTCACAATATTTTTTTGAAAATCAAAGAAATATTTGAAAGATTAATGAAGCCACCAAAACAAAACCCTAACCCTAATCTTCCTTTCCTTTTCTTTTCTCCTCTTCTATCTGATGCACTCACACAATCTCTCTCTCTCTCTCTCTCTCTCTCTCTCTCTCGTAGCCCCTCTCTCGACTGCTCTGTTTCTCTCCTCTCTTGTTTTTCTTTGTTCTGCTATTAACTTCTAAACCTACTTGATTGCTTATGTTATATTATATAGATAATGACCTAATTTCCTATTCTAATCTAACTATTATATAATATTATATTATATAATACAACATAATTATAATATATATAAATATAAATATAAGATAAAATATATATATATATATATATATATAACACCTCTCTTTTTTATATATAACAAATATAAATATTTAAATATTTAGATTAATTATATATAATTAAATAACACATTAAATTAATTAATTACCACATTAAATATCACATTAAATTCTCATGTAACACACAATTAATAAAGCCAAAAATAAAATAAAATAATAATAACCATAATAATAATAAATAATGACTAAAGAAAAATTAGAGTCGCTACAATATACATACCTCAAAAGAATCTTGTCCCGAGATTCGATAGGAGAGAGTACTAAGCAAAAAGTTCTGGGTGCATACGCCGAACTTTCTCTTCTAACTCCCAGGTAATATCGTTCTCATCCTCGCTCTCCTGCACTTACACCAAATTCACTTTCTTGCGCCGTAACTGCTTTACATCTCGATCTAGAATAGTAACCGATCGCACCACATACGTTGGATCATCACTAATCTCCAATACTTTTAGTGATGCTACTTGGGAAGGGTCTTACACACAATTCCACAATAAAAAAATATGGAACACATTGTGAATCATAGCTAAAGCAGGTAGTATAGCTAATTTGTAAGCCACATTACCAATCCTCTCAGTGATCTCATATGGTCCCACAAATCTAGGTGCCAACTTTCCCTTCTTTTCGAACCATATGATACCCTTCATCGGCGAGACCTTCAAAAACACAAAATCTCCAACATTCAACTCAACCCCCTTACGTTTTCTATCAGCATAACTCTTCTGATGGCTTTGTGTAGTCTTAATACGTTCCCGAATAATGTTCACCTTTTCCGTGGTCTCTCTCACCAACTCTGGCCCTAACAGCGGCGCATCTCCTACCTCCATCCAACAAGCAGGTGATCGACATGGCCTCTCATACAAAGCCTCAAAAGGTGCCATCCCGATACTGGAGTGATAGCTATTATTATAAGCAAACTCCACCAATGGCAAATGTTCTTCCCAACTACCACCAAGATCGAGGACACAAACTCTCAACATATCCTCCAAGATCTGATTTACCCGTTCAGTTTGCCCATCCGTTTGAGGATGATAAACCGTGCTCAAGTTTAACCTAGCACCCAAAACATACTGAAAACTCTCCCAAAACTCTGCCACAAACAACGGATCATGATCCGAAACTATAGAAACTGGTGCGCCATGAAGTCGCACCACCTCTCAAATATACAGCCTAGTTAGTTTATCCGCAGTTCGGTGAACATTGATAGGATTAAAATGAGCAGACTTGGTGAGTCGATCCACTATCACCGAAATAGATTCATTGTCTCGCTTAGACCGCGGCAATCCATCCACGAAATCCATAGAGATGTACTCCCATTTCCAAGTAGGAATCTCAAGAGGCTGTAAAAGTCCAAACGGTCGTTGGTGTTCTGCTTTAACCTGTTGGCACACATAACATCGAGAAACATACTCTCATACATCCTTCTTCATACCTTCCCACCAAAACGTCCTCTTCAGATCATGATACATTTTAGTTCCACCAAGGTGAATGGTATATCGGGACCTATTGGCATCATCCATAATCTTTTTCCTCAATTCAACAATGTTAGGTACACACAACCTACCATTGAATCGCAATCCCCCATCTGAGTCCACAGACCAATCAGTAGGACAATCATCGATCAAATCCACTACAAGGTTATCGAGCTTGCTGACGAGAAACCCATATAAATTCTGTATCTAACAAAGTTTACCCAATACCATCGACTGCACGGTCAAACTACCAATGTATGCCCTCTCAGCACTCTCTATTGGTTGAACATCATGCATCGAAATTAACTCCAAGGACTTTCATTCCTGAATCATCAAAGAAGCTATAATCCTATGTTGTCGACCAAGTGCATCCGTGACCACATTTCCTTTTCCCGGGTGGTAAAGGATCTTGAAATCATAACGACTGACGAATTCAACCCACCTCTGTTGCCTCATGTTCAATTATTTTTGAGAAAAAAGATATTTGAGACTTTTGTGATTTGTATATAACTCAAAGTGCTCCCCAAACAAGTAGTGTCGCCACACTTTCAACGCAAAAACAACTGCTGCCAACTCTAAGTCATGAGTAGGGTATCCTCTCTCATGAGGTTTTAACTGTCGAGAAGCATAAGATGCAACCTTCTGATGCTGCATCAACATACATCCTAACCCAGTTCCACTCGCATCAGTAAACACTACTAACGTTTCCCCTTGTACTGGTATAGTTAAGACCGGTCCATAAGAATTTCACATTCTTACGGGTCAACTTGGTCATGGGTACTACAATAGTGGAAAACTTCTCTATAAATCTCCTGTAAAAACTCGGCTAGTCCTAAAAAACTTCTCACCTCTGTAGGGTTCGTGGGCTGCTTTCATTCTTTAACCGCAACAACTTTTTCAAGATCTACTGCTATCTCCTGATTGGACACAACATGACCCAAAAATCGAACTTCTTTCTCCCAAAAGTGACACTTATTGAACTTAGCATATAACTGCTACTCCCTCAAAGTTTGCAACACGATTTTTAAGTGTTCTCTGTGTTCCTCCTCATTCTTAGAATACACCAGGATATCATCTATGAAGATAATCACAAACTTATCTAGATACGGTTGAAAAATTATGTTCATCAAGTCCATGAAATGGCAGGAGCATTGGTCAAACCAAAAGGCATTACAGGAAATTTGTACAACCCATACCGAGTTCGAAAAGCAGTAAGCAGTATACTTTTCTCTGATACAGCCATCCGATGGTAACCCATTCTAAGATCAAACTGATAAAATATGGCTGCCCCCTTCAACTGATCAAACAAGCCATCAATTCTAGGTAGCGGATACTTGTTTTTGATAGTCACCTTGTTTAGCTCTCTATAATCTATGCACATACGGAGAGTGCCATCTTTCTTGGAGACAAAGATCGCGGGTGCTCCACACGAGGAGTTACTTGAACGAATGAACCCTTTCTGAAGCATCTCTTCCAGCTGCTTCTTCATCTCCACAAGCTCTTTAGGCGCCATTCTGTATGCTGCTTTAGAAATCGGTGCAGTTCCCGATACTAGGTCAATGCGAAATTCTACTACCCGTTGAGGTAGAGGTCTAAGTATCTCCTGAAATACATCCTCAAACTCACGCACCACATCTACCTCACTAATATCCTGCTTAGGGATTTCTACCGAACATAGAAAACTTGTCATCACTGAATCTTCCCCACCGCTAGAAGTATGGGTAAGTCGTGGCATACCGGGAATATCTATATTTACAGTCCTTCCAGTACAATCTAGAGTCACAACGTATTTTCGTAGCCAATCCATACCCAAAATAATTGTAAACCCCTCAAACCCTAAAACAATTAGGTCTGCATACCAGACTCTACCCGCAAAATCGATCTCAAAATCTTTACACATCTCATAAAGATAACTGCCCCTCCTAAAGGGGTCTCAACACGAATAGGTCTAGACAAGGAGATAGTTATAATATGTTCTCTTTCTACAACTGCCTAGATATGAAACAATGAGAGACATCAATATAAAAAAGTACCCTAATGGGTTCTTGGAAAAAGATTAAAGATACCTTCCAGCCATCACTTTCAAGTTAATCACACAAAAAGAATTCGTTCAAAACTACTTAGAATAAACTCAACCACCAACCTAAACTAGCTAACTCATATTTCCACAATCCAAGGATCACCTAAACTCTCACAAGTTTAGGGTAACCTAGAGCTCTGATACCAAACTGTCATGCCCCAAAATTTGGACAATTAAATATTAAATTAGGACTAAACCCCAATCAATATTCCATCATCCAAATCCTAGAGGTGAAACAAAAAAAAAAAAACTGAACGCCAACCAAACCATCAACTATAATTTCATAACTAACCAATACCTCCAACATTAAAGTAACAATAAATAGACCAAAATAACTTAAATAATGTACGGTTACAAACCATGCCAAATTATTTCAATACTAAAGTCATAAAAAAAAATAATAAATACATAACCTAATATCAACCCTAAACTCAAGAAAACAAAAGAAGTCCAAACGACAAGTCCAACAATTATAGTAATTCCACGTCACCACCGTAGCCCCAACTAATCCTGCAAAGGAAGCTCAACTGCGGTCAAACAGAACGCACCCGAGTTGCCCAGAGACAAAACGGGTCAGTATACAAGTATACTGGTATGAGTACAGGATTTAACACCCACGTGTCTACCAGACACAAACAAAAATACATTTAATTCTTGTTACGGGACAAGACAAGTAATTCCAACCGCATCGAGATGAATGGGTAGTTTCTCGAGATACGGTGGCATTTAGTTTCTTATCCGTATACAAGGAAATATAAATTGATTATAAAATAAACAAAATAGAAATAAAAATATGGTGGATCAGCCCTGCATAAAAAAGTTAGTAAGACCCACCATCCTGCAAAAAAAATAAAGTTAGTATAATTTAATCATAAGTAACTTGCTGAAAAAGTATAAAAATGTACCATTTCATACTTAAATAATTCGAATTGACCA
Source organism: Camellia japonica (assembly GCA_030407325.1). Lineage (NCBI taxonomy): Eukaryota > Viridiplantae > Streptophyta > Magnoliopsida > Ericales > Theaceae > Camellia > Camellia japonica. The sequence goes on along the minus strand of JAPPVO010000031.1, from coordinate 12,786,820 downwards.
AAACTCAAAGAACGAAAGTTGTACAGAATCAAATATTTTTAAAAGATCGCGCGAACGAATTTAACAGAAACTGAACAGGTTGAGAGAAAAACTTGATAGAAAAATTTAGACAGAATTCAATCGAAAAATCTGAAGCTGAAAACGAACAAAAACTGCCCTAAGATGATTTTTTTCGGAAAAGTTCAAAACATGAAAAGTGTGCAAAATAATGTTTTACTTCAATTTATATGAAACCAAAAAAAAAATGAGCTCGTTTCGTGGGTTAAAACAGCCTCTAAAATCTGCATTGCTAAAATGAATCAAAACTATAATATTTAAGATCATCCGATTATAAGTTCTAATCGATATCTTTAATAAAAAGTTAAAACACAAAAGTTGTCTAGAATCACGTATACATGCCTCTTCTCAAATTTCATAATTTATCAAGGTCATTTACTATTTTTCAAGATATACAAATCAATACAATTCACACTATACTAATAAACTCATGATTAAATTCTTTGTACCTTAACTCCACTACTTCGACCCTCCACTTCCGGCCTATACATATATCCCATGTGCCTTCCGTATACCTAACACCGCTCCGAAGCTAAACTTGCACGGGGATATCATCCCGAGTTTGACTCACACTCCCCGGATGGTTAGCATATACGTACGCGCGTAAATCAAAGCACTCGTCTACTCATGAGAACGAGACAACAATATACATATACAAAACATCTCACTTATGAGAACAAACATAACAATGCCAAGCCTAAGGCATTCCAATAAATCTCATAATCCTCACTTTTTTTTTAATCCACTATTTCTCACCAACACTCAAATAAAACAACAATCCATGGAGTCATGATGGAGTATAATGAATTTATCTATGAGTTCCTAATTTATTTTAATTTCATATAACCATATTAATTTTAATTTCATATAACTATGAATGTAATTACAACCATAAAATAAATCTATATAAAAACCCTAAACGTGGCATACACAACTAATCAAAATAATGAAAATTCATCAATCAACTAATAATCCTAAACCTTACATACACCATTAATCAAAATAATTAAAATCAATCTATCATCTTTATGTAAATACAAAATCAAACTAATATCAAATAAATAAAAATAACGAATTATACATAAATCAAGGGAAGTATGTTTTGTACTCACAATATTTTTTTAAAGATCAAAAAAATATTTAAAAAATTAATAGAGCCACCAAAACAAAACCCTAACCCTAATCTTCTTTTCCTTTTCTTTTCTTGCACCCACACAATCCCTCTCTCATGCACTAACTCTTTCTCTCTCTCTCTCTCTCTCTCTCGCGGCCCCTCTCTCGGCTGCTTTTTTTTTTTTTTTTGGCTATTAACTTCTAAACCTACTTGATTACTTATGTTATATTATATAGATAATGACCTAATTTCCTATTCTAATTTAACTATTATATAATATTATATTACATAATACAACATAATTATAATATATATAAATATAAATATAAGATAAAATATATATATATATATAACACCTCTTTTTTTTTTTTATATAACAAATATAAATATTTAAATATTTAGATTAATTATATATAATTAAATAACACATTAAATTAATTAATTACCACATTAAATTCATTAAATGTCACATTAAATTCTCATGTAACCCACACAATTAATAAAGTCAAAAATAAAATAAGATAATAATAATCATAATAATAATAAATAATGACTAAAGAAAAATTAGGGTCACTACAACCTATCATAGAAAGAAGAGAATCCGGCGGTGATTCGTTCATCTGGGGCACTCCGACGATCAAGTCAGTTATCTCTCAAAGTAGCAAAAGTGCTTAACTCATTGTTCAGAATACAAAAAGCATACCTTAGATCCATGGGGGTACCTTACTTTTATAGTCAACCCTAACCTAATCCCAATTGAAGCTGACTTTTATAGTCAACCCTAACCTAATCCCAATTGAAGCCCAGCTTCAATGAACTCTGACTCAATGCTAATCCTGGACTCCCAGTTAGATTGGGATAAACTCCCTAAGAGTATTATCTTTATCCAAACTGAAGTCCTCAATCATTCTAGGACTCTTGTCTCTTATCCGTTCATCCCGAATTCCGATATCTTCGCAGATAACCTCGGCCTAGCCGAGATTACCCGGCATCATGTCCAAGACACATAACACCTCAGCTGACATTTTGATGCCACCTTAACCACGTATTATCATTCAAAAAATAAGTCCCCACACTTATGTTAAGGTTTGTATTATGAATACAGAAAGTAACCACATAACCATATACAAAATGTGTGATTGGATAAAATTTTATATTTAAAAAATCTCATTCAGCTGTATACGTTCTGGTTTTGGATATGTATTGATTGACTTTTTTTATTGAAATTTTTTTGCCCTTTTCACTAAACTTATTTTAAGAATTTTTAAATATTTGATTTTTTAAATTCTACTTGATTAGATTAGAAGTTTAAAAAATAAAAAAGCAAAATTTGGAAAAGCAAAAAATAAAGTTATCTTTGGATTTTTTTTATTTATTTATTTTTTGTCTTTAATGAATTTTTTTGAATTTTCTTAAAACTACTTTTAAAATTCTTTGGATTTGAAAAGTTAAAAAAAATTACAAAATTAAAATAAAAAATAAAAAGATTGAAAAAAAAATTCCACTTTGTTGGTTAGATGAGAAACTCGCTTTCTATGCCTCACTTAGTCTTTTGGGAAGTGGGTTATAATCCACTTCTCAGATTGTAACTCACTTCTCTCTTTCACAAAAAGTTGATTATAATCAGTTTTTAATCAGCTTTTAATCAAAAAGTTGATTATAATCATCTTTTCAAAATAGCCCTAATCGATTTTGACCCAAAAAAGAAAGAAATGTGTATAATCATTGCGCAACAAAAAATACCATCAATAAAATTTGGAAACTCAAAATGCCCGTTACCAAGGGATTTAAAAAAATGTAATGTTAAAGCCCTTATTACTGATTGACAAAATTACTTTTCAAGTTAATAACTTCTCTTACCATCAATAAAATTAGGAAGAATAATGTTTGGTAGCTCGAGACTTCCCCCCTCCCCCCCCCCCGAATCCCCCTAATGCTCAAAACGACGTCGTTTTGGGCATTAGGTTTTTTTCTTTTTTTTCCTCCATTTTCAGTCTGAAACTGAAACGCAGGGGGAAGAGGGAGAGGGAGAGAAAGAGAGAAGAAGAAGGAAGAAGAGGGCTGCGAGCCTCGCCGCCCGCCGTCGTCGCCTCGCCGCCCACCGTCGTCGCCTCACCGCCAGCTCGTCGCAGCAGCAGCAGCAGCTCCAGCTCTGACCGCCGTCTCCGCCAGCTCGTTGAAGAAGGAAGGAACAACGAACGATCGAGATTCAATAGTCTAGATTTATCTAAAAAATTATATGTAATGGTCCAGATATGTTTAACTATTAACTCTTATCAACCCACTACATTTTACATCATCACTGTGAAAGAAGGAAGAACAAAGCTCTAAAGAAGGAAGGAACAAAGAACAATCGAAGGAAGAACAAAACTCTGAAAGAAGATCAAAGCTTTGAAGGAAAAACAAAGCACTTTGCATTCTTTGTCATTTTTTCTCCACCATCACCAGGTAAGGCATTATATCCTCACTTCTTCTTTTTTTTTCTTTTTTTTTTTTCCAGTTCATAGCTTTGTTTTTTTTCCTCTGTTTTTGAACATGGGTTTCATCCCGTCAAGCATTAAAATGACATATCCCAGACATGCATCATTTTTTTACCTCTATTTTTTTTCTAGTTCATCTCGCCGTCCCCACCCTTTTTTTTTCCAACTGATAGACTTTGTTTGATTCTTAGTTCTTTGTTAAGAATCTGAAGCAAAAAAAAAAAATGTGCTGTGTTTTGTTCTTAGTTCTTTTTTTGTTTTATTTTTTCAATTAAATGAGTTAATATTAACATTAATTGGGTTGAGATTTTCTTTAATAATCAATGGAGTTTCAACACCCACTTCTCTTTCTATCAAATGGGAGTAATGGGTTAATGGAAAATAGGTCTCATAGCTCTTTTGTTAACATCCATTATTTGGTTCTTACCTCTTTGTTTGGTTCTTAGTTCTTTGTTAAGAATCTGAAGCCAAATAATAATAATAATAATTATGTGTTGTGTTTTATTCTTAGTTCTTTTTTTGGTTTTATTTTTCCAATTAAATAAGTTAATCTTAACATTAATTGGGTTGAGATTTTCTTTAATAATCAATGAGGTTTCCACACCCACTTCTCTCTCTATCAAATGGGGGTTAAGGAAAAATGGGTTTCATGTTAACAATGGGTTAAGGGAAAATGGGTCTCATAACTCTTTGTTAACACCCATTGTTTGGTTCTTACCTCTTTGTTTGGTTAGTTCTTTGTTAATAATCTGAAGCAAAAAAAAAAAAAAAAAAAAAGAAAAAGAAAAAAATATGTGTTGTGTTTTGTTCTTAGTTCTTTTTTTTATTCTATTTTTTCAAGTAAATGAGTTAATGTAAACATTAATTGGGTTGATATTTTCTTTAATAATCAATGGGTTTCAACACTCACTTCTCTCCCTATCAAATGGGGGTTAAGGTTAAGGAAAAATAGGTTTCATGTTAACAATGGGTTAAGAGAAAATGGGTCTCATAGCTCTTTGTTAACATTCATTATTTGGTTCTTACCTCTTTGTTTGGTTCTTTGTTATTAATTACAAATTTTTATTTTAAAAATATTTTATTATATATGTTGACTTTTGTAGAATTGATTTAAAAAATATATGGAACTCAAAAAGATATATACAACTAGATTGCTTCGATGGAGATGTAATAAGGTAATTTCAATTTGAAAGTGTTTTGATATATGTACATATATATAGATTTTCTTTTACTAATATACTAACTTTTTTATTTTCATAAATTAATAAATTGTCGTGCATGCTCCTGACTGGGAATATATATAAGTTGATACAAAGATTTTTTGAAAAGTGATGAGGTGCTCCTAGGAATTTTAAGAAAGAATAAGTTTGAAGATCATATTTATTTTGTAAAAAACGTACATATGCTAGCTACGATCCAAATTTTTAAAGTTTCTTATCGATGTGAATTTTATTACTTACAATAGCTTTGTAAAACCTTTTATCTATGTGAAATTTATAACTAAGTTTAGATATATGTTAGATAATATTCATTTGATTTATTGGCTTATGCTATGAATTTGTTTTTGTAAATATAACACACTAAGTGATATAGTCTTTTTTTGTTTTTTGTTTTTTCTTTTTTCTTCATAATATCCTCTTGAATTAGGTTAAAGAAAACTAATCATATTTTTATTTGATTGAATTTAAATTTTTGCTTCCATATATATTTTTATCAGGAATGGTGTTGCTTTTATATTAAGTTGATAATTTATTTTCATATAGGATTGGATTGTGTACGTATTAATCTATTTAAATAATTGTTCATTGCATAAATTTTGTCATTTTTTTTTTTTTGGTATTGCAAAGCATGGCTGGTGAACTTTATTTATTTGTCATTTTTTTTGACATTGTAAAATATTGGTTGATGTGCTTAATTTGTTATTTTGCATTTTCTTTGTATTACAGAACATTGGCCGATGTGCTTAATTTGTTATTTGACATTTTCTTTGTAATGCAAAGCACCAATTGGTATGCTTAATTTGTTGTTTATTTTTTTCTATTACGTAGCACTGGCTGGCGTATTTCGTTTGATTTTTATTATATGTTTCTATGTTGTGGGACTTACATTTTATTATTTGTTTAAAATCTTTATATTTTTGTTGTGCTTGAATTTTATGTAGTATTTATGTGTTTATTTTTCATTATTTCATTTACCTATAAATTTTGAAAATTTATGTTTAAATTGATTTATTTACCAAGTAGCATACAATTTATTTATTTTTCAATTATTTAATTTTATGTACTGTAAACTGACCACCAAATCATAAAAATTGGTAGATTTCAACCATTAGATTAAAATTGATACAAAACTATAGTCATGAGATCTTTCTTATTTATTTCAACCAAAGCTCACTCTCTAAAAAAATGTGGAATATAAAAATTTATTTGGGTACTATTATTGGTTAAGGTAATAAAGTGCTTATTTCTGTTGCAAATTGTGGGTAGGTTAAAAAAATAAAAATACTACAATAATAAATATTTTGTGATATGGTATTTGTTTGCATTTGTGTCATCACTATTTTCACGTTTTCTTGATAAATTGTAGCAATTTCCGTCACATTGCCTCCACCACTACTAATCATGGACACTATCATTTTTTGCCATTTAAATTTTTGTTTGACAAACAAAAACGCAACTATTTTTGTATTGAGAATTTGAGTTCAAATCCTATATCAATCACAATTGATATTATTGAAACTTGCTTATTGTTAAAAATAAAAAATTCTGGCAAAACTTATTGTTAAATTCAATTGGACAGTTTTTATAGGTTTATCGTTAAGTTTGCAGTACAGAAGAGGAGGGTCTAATTTTTTTTATTAAGTTACATCTCTCTATATTTTATAATTTTGCAAAATATTTAGATTGAGTGGATCTGAAAAGTGAAAAATATTACTTAAAATATCTAAAAAGTTTACTAAAAATAATAAAATACAAATTAAAAATTTAAACACTATTTTTGGAAACTCCAGAACGAAGTGAGTTTTGGATTTTAAATTTATAAAAATTATTTTTAATATATACAACCAAACAAAATTTTAAGTTTGACAAACTCTTTTGAAAAATCTAATTATAAAATTCATTTGAAAATTCAAAACCATACGAATTATGTAACAACCCAGATTTTTAATTATTCTTTAGAATTTATACTAATATTATTTAATCACAGTCCGGAAAATATATAATTTATTATATATTATTATGTGTAATTTTATAAAATAATATAATTATTAAAAGTTTATGGGTCAAAATATAAATAATAATAGATGAATAATAATAATAATGTGTGTGGTACTAAAATAAATAATTAATTTTCTGTTAGTATAAGATAGAGTGTAATTTAATTATGAATTAGTTTATTTATAATTATATTAAAATATTAGGTCAAAATATAATTATCTTAAATATCTATTAAGGATAAAAATGAATCTATGAATTTATTATCGAATTTGTGATTGAATCTGGAGAGGGGATTCGGCCTCGCCAAGTGTTGGCCAGGTGTTCCGTTCATCTCCCCATAAATAGGGAGAGATGATCTGAAGAAAGAAAGAAGAAAGAAAAGGAAAGAAAGGAAAGGAGAAAAGAAAGAGAGAAAGGAAAGAAAGAAAAGAGAGGAAGAAGGAAAAAAATAGTGGAGGTTGAAAGGGTCTTTGATAGTGGAAAAAAATAGTGAGGTATTAAAGTTAAGGTGAGTTATATTATACTTTGAGTCACAAAAATGTATTTTACGTATATTTTGACTTACCATATTTATTTTATACAAGCTATGTTTTATAAATTATTATAAATTATATTAATATTTCAGTTACGTTGATTAATTTCTGAACCTTATTTGCTAAAAGGAAACTCATGGATATGTTTGTTTTATATTTTAAGAATATTTAACTATGACTTTACATACAATTATGTTTTGTAAGTACCACCACGGGAGTCTCACGCCTTGGAGGACTTAAATAACCATTGGCCTCTGTTTGACCACTTTGTGGTCCTCTGTCTGTCATGGATCCATTGACCTGTCCTGTGCGGAGCAAAGTGCTGTGCGGAGTTAAGTGCTACATTATTGTGGGAGCCACCTTTAGAATCCGTACGAGCCACCTCTTGAATCCGTACCTCTATTCTGTGCGGACCAAAGTGTTGTGCGGAGCTAAGTGCTACATTATTGTGGAAGCCACCTCTAGAATCTGTACGAGCCACCTCTTGAATCAGTACCTCTGTTCTGACTGTCACTTCTGTGACCTCTGTTCTATTCTGTTCAGTACCGTGGTTATGGTTATTTACTTACATAATTTCTGTATTTCAGTTTCTGCCACTTAAATGATTTGTTTACCAAATTACCGTGGTTATGGTTATTTATTTACATAATCTCAATTTTGCTACTTAAATGATTATTTGTTCTGACTAAGTTATCTTAAATGTTTTGGCCTAACTAACTATCTATGGTTATTTCGTGTCCCTTATACTCTTGATATAATATTTCTCACTCTGCCATGTGCTTATAGTTGTTTATCAATTTTCAGGAAACATGCAATTCAGAAATAGTTTTTGGAAAGTCTTAGATGCGGGGCTGCAGAATAGACACACACAACACTTTTATTGATATTTTTATATGTAAATATCGGCATTTTTGGTCAATAAATTTTGTAATAAAAATAGAAGTTTTGATGATTATTTTGGTACCCTTACTTAAATATTTATTCCGCTTGCGTTTATTTATTTGTTTATGAATTGGCCGGAGGTAACTTCAGTTACTGGCCATCACGATACTTAACCCCTGGGTACGGGGAGCAGGTCGTGACAAATTATCTATTTATATTAACACCTCAATTTTTCTTTTTGCAACAAATTGAATAAATTCCATTTTAATCCAATACTTTTATATTCAATTATATTTTCATTCCAACAATATTTTTATCATGCCTTCAAGCACGAGCATACACTAGTGTATATATATGGGTTGGTTTGGAAAGTGGGTTGGCTTTTTGACTTTTTGGCTTTTTTGACTATTTTAGTCTGAGCTAAAAAGCTTAGTTTTGGAAGGACTTTTTGATTTTTTTGACTTTTTTTGTGAGAAAATAGTATAATGATTATGGATTGGATGTGATATTTTATTTGTTGTGGCTAAAATAGCCTATTTTGTCTTTTGTGACTATTTTAGCCACAAATCATCTTCCCAAACGGACCCTATTTTAGGCTTCTTTAGCACTAAACTTTTTTTTATCAACTTAAAATAAGCTTATAAATAAACTGTTGGTGAAACAAATTAATTTTTTTGGCATATTGTTTAATTTTTTTCACTTTTATAATATATTTTTTAAGTAACTAAAATTAATTTTTAAAAGAAAACATACATGCCAAATAACTTGAAATTATTTTACAAAAATGTTTGGTACTCAATTTTTTTGGAACTCCTATAACCTCATTTGGATCTCAATTATTGATGTACGTGTAGAACTTACTCATATATATGTGGAGTTCACACCAACAATGATTGAAATCCAAAAAAATTATGGAAGCCTTAAAAAAAAAAAAAAAAAAAATCTCAACCATTATTGTTATTTTTAGGTCCTCTCAACATCGCGAGCACGTGTGTGCTTGTCCGGAGGGTAGCTTCCTCACATGTTGGTACAATAATGTCAAGATAAGGATAAGGTTAGGAGTGCCACGCCGTTGGTGTTTGGACGGAGTTAAATTAGTTAAAATAATAAATAAATAAAAAAGTTAAAATAGTAAATAATATAAAATATCATATTTTACATATTAATTAATTATATTTTTTCTTACAATGATCTATTTAATTATAAAAAAAATCACAAATATCAAAAACATAAATTTTTTTATCTCATAAAATAATTAAAAAATCAATTAAAATAGCCAATATCCCAAATGAGGGCTCAGCCTCATTTGGGCAATGTTGATTTTAGTCTAAAAGTTAGAGTCACTAAAAAAAAAATTAAAATATAACAAATTATGCACAAAAAAAAAAATTGAAAATTCAATTTTTTAATATATTTTTTGCTCATTTGTTAATAAAATCTAAAAAATCATCCCAATTTTATATTTTAATTGAAAAACTAAAAAAAAATAATAAAATAATCTATTCTAAAACGAGAGTTGAATCCAACTAAGGAGTTGTCACCTAATCCCAATAATGTCGAGGGAGTTGTCCAAATTTGTTCAACATTGGCTTTAAATTTGAATTTGTTTGTATTTTTTCCCCCGGGTGAACCTCAAAAAAATAGTTAGGGTAATTTATCTTTTCTTTTTTTCTCTTAAATTAATAAATCAATTATTTTCTTAAAAATGATGATCATTAATTCCTTCTTATTTGAACAAAAATTAAATAGTTAAAATATGAATTTGAGAATACTTAAAGAGTCTGTAAGACTTATTATAAGTCTTAATTTGATTATTAAATTAAATTAATTTTTTTATATTCTTTTTTCTCTTAAATTAATATATCAATTATTTTCTTAAAAATGATGATCATTAATTCCTTCTTATTTGAACAAAAATTAAATAATTGAAATATGAATTTGAAAAAACTTGAAGAGTTTGTAAGATTTATTATAAGTCTTAATTTGATTATTAAATTAATTTATTTTTTTTATAAATAATATATATTAAAAATATTACAAAATAAATAATTTAAATTATTAAAATAAAATTCTTCAAAATCTTCAAAATTCAAATTTAAATTTAAAAAAAATCCAAATCAAAATTGAAAAGGTTAATGAGAATTGACAGAGAATATGTTTGTTTGCATGTGGATGTGGTGTGCAGTGCTGCTGTAATGTAATGTAACTCGGAATGATCCCGTGAGTCGATTCCGAATCTTTCCTACTTTTTCCATACTTGTTTTGTCTTCTTCTTCTCTTGTATTGCTTACGAATCCCGAACCTTCCAAATACACTGGGGTCTCTGTATTAGCATGTGAATCACAGCACACACCATGATAAAATGTCCCATCACTAATAGGGTTAATAAATTAAATTATAATAAAAGTAACATAATTATATTCTATTAATTTAAATTATAAATTTTTGATTTTTTTTACCATCTTAGGAGACAGTTATATAGGTCATTATGGCACCGTTTGATAGAATTGTGAGAAAGTGATTATAACTTATAACTTAACAACTTATAACTTATAACTGTGAACATAAATTGATTTTTGACTTATAAATTAAGCTTATTCTCTCTCACTCAAAGAATAAGTTGATTTTTGACTTATAAAAAGTTATAAGCTGTATTGTTAAGCTGAACCAAACACATCAAAATAGTTTAAATTAAGCTAAAAGCTGAAATAAATTGGAAATAAGTCATACCAAACAGGGCCTATATCAATTATTGCACTTTTTACTAATTACATAACACTATTTAAAATGTTGTTTGATAAAATAAAAAATTAAAATTTGAAAATTAAAAATTAAAAGTGACTACAATGATGGTGGTAGTGAAGCAATGAGAGGGGCAATAGCATTGACGATAGTAGTGGAGTGATAGTCACAATGGTGATGGTGTGATAGTTGTGATAGTAATAGTAATAATGACTTTGTAGTGATAGTGGTGATAATGGGATGTTTTGGATACATCGTAAAAAGTTAATTTTTTAACTTTTTAATTTTTTTAACTAAAAAGGTTACAAAAAAATTATAAAAAGTCAAAAAATTAATTTTTTACCAACTATTCAAACAAATCATAATAATAGTGTAATAATAGTGACAATAGCAGTTGTAGTTATTGTGTTGGTTGGTGAGGTAATTGTAGTGATACTAATAGTGAAAGGAGTCTGGATTCTCGACCGCTGTTTCCTGCTGCGGTTCTTGCGGCGGGACAAAAACGACGTCGTTTTTTAATTTTATTTTATTTTATTTTGTTTTGGGGTCTCCTTCTTTTCTCTTCTCTAACCTTTAAGGTTGAGGTTGTCTGACTTCAAACAGTTGTTGAATCAAATCTTTTGGAAATGTTTCTTCACTTCCAAACAACATATGATTTGGACTCAATTTGGATAGGCAAACACTTTGAAGCTTCTCTCTCTCTCTCTCTCTCTCTCCATTAACAATGGCAGAAAGTGCAGTGACCATTTTGCTCAAAAAGCTTTCAAGCTTGGTTAAAGAAGTGTTGAAATCATTGGGTGGAGTTGAGGCAGAAATTGTGTTCATTAGAGATTAGATTCAGAGCATGAGTGCCTTCTTGAGAGTTGCTGATACAATTGAAGACACTAATTCAGAGCTCCAAACCTGGACTCACCAAGTCAGAGACCTCGCTTATCACACCGACAACATTCTCGACACCATCATCGCCATGGATTCTTCTATGAATCTGTCTACAAAATTTATTATCAAATCAAAATCCCTAATTTGCAAAAATTTATCAAATCAATTCACCATTTTCCTTTCATCAGATCAAAAAAATCTGATATCAATGACCCTAAATCATTAAATCCATAAAACTCAAGAAATCAAACTACTTATCAAACCCATTTAAAAAATCAACAACAAATTCAACTCAAATTGAAGAAAAAAAAAAAAAACAGGAACAAATTTATATTAATGAACAAATGAGAATGATGATGAGGGCACTCGCTTCACAGTGGCAACAATGGGAGCCGAGCAATTTGACAAGGCAAGAGATCAAGGGATTTTCTTCAACTGGTATTTTATCACACTCTATGCTGGTATTTCTTCAACAAATTCATATATGTATATATATATATATATATACACAAATTTATATTAATGAACAAATGAGAATGATGATGAGGGCACTCGCTTCACAGTGGCAACAATGGGAGCCGAGCAATTTGACAAGGCAAGAGATCAAGGGATTTTCTTCAACTGGTATTTTATCACACTCTATGCTGGTATTTCTTCAACAAATTCATATATCTATATATATAACATATAAAACAGGAACAAATGAGAATGATGATGAGGGTTGTGAAACAAAACTCGTCGTCGCCACAATCTCACCTTGCCGCCGTCGCGTTGCCACCGGAGTCATCTCCTTCGCCGTTGTTCTACTTCGTCTCTCAGTTCACGTCTCTCTGTTAGGTTTGGTTGGGTGATAGAGAATAGAAAAGAGGGGAGACCCAAATTAAAAAAAAATAAAAATAAAAATAAAAAACGACGTCGTTTTTATCCCGTCGCAGGAACCGCAACAGAAAACAGCGGCCAAGGATCCGGACTCATAGTGAAAGGGGTAGTGGTGTGATTATGATGGTGACTACAATGACTGTGTCATTGATGGGATAATATAGTATATTTTATTGATGGCATGATGGATATAAATTGAAATTTTAATAATTAATATTTAAAATTAATTAAAACTTTATTCTAAATTTAAAACAACAACATTATATTTATTGAATTTATTTAGTATGAAATTGTCCAAACGAAACTCTTCACAGTAAGAGTTTTCCGTTTTGAAAACTTGCGAGAGATTTTTTTGAAAAAAGTCTTATTCGGACAAATTAATAAATTTAATGGATGAATTATTAATCAATTTAAAAATTATTAAATAAATATAATTTAATTTAAATTGACTCAGGAAAGGCAAGTCAATCACGATTAAAGGAAGGACGCCACGTGACATATATGTATTTATTGGTCCAGCCCAAAGAACACGCCAACTGGGTGATAGAAAACACTGTGGTCCAAAGGGCTCACAGGGAGATATTTGGCCATCGCATTCACATGTCTTTTACTCCCAACGAAATTTCCTCAAACCCAACTCTTTGCATGTAGTAGGGTAGAGGTAAATTATTTTTAATAGAATGTCTTATTTTTCGATATTTTTTTAAATAAAAGAAAACTATAAGATTTCACACTTATAACCAAAAAATATATATACATATTTTTTATATTTAAATTATAAATTTTTTATTTATTTTCAATGTAAACCATATGTCTATTATTGTTTAGTAAAATAAAATAAAAAATGTAATTTAGTTATTAAACTCAACGAATTTTTTTCGTTGAATTTAATAACTAAAATAAATTTTTTCGTCAGTTTTACTCAATGAGAATATGCAGATGATTTAGATTGAAAACAAATAAAAAAAAACTAGAATTTAAATTAGCAAAATTAAAAATTTAGGATTTATTTTGTTATAAAGGTCAAATTATGAAATTTTTTTTCGCTGTAATTTTCATTTTTTTAACAAAACTATTTATTAGAATAACATAATTAGTATTTTATTTTAATTTTTATAAAAAAGACATTTTGATATTTTTTTAGTTCGATTTAGTCCTTAGGTTCAATTTTAATTTGTTCATATTTTCTTAATTATTTTTCAAATTTTCATTCCAATCACAAGTAAAAAAAATAAAAAAAATTGCCACTTATTTATAATTTGAAAATTTTATCCAAAAATCCCATATAAGGGAATGTTAATCCATTTAGTCCTAATAGTTTTCTTATAGACCAATTAGTATTTTTTGTTTTGCAAAGTTGTTTTTATTTGATTTGTAATTTATTTTTCTAATTTTCTAATTCATTTTTGAGATGGGAATGAAAAAGTAAGGTGTGAAACATTCTTTTTTTGGGGATTAGTGGCTGAAGTGTTGATTATCAAGCGTTGAAATCTACATTTATATTAGTGTGATTTTTTGTTATTACATTGAAGTGTTACATTAGAGTGTTACGTTTGAAAAAAAAAATACACTAAAGAATTTTTGTGTATTATATTGATTGAAGTGTTACGTTTGGAAAAAATACATTAAGAAATTTTTTGGAATGTTCTTTTGATACGTTTGAAAAAAAAAATATAGCCTCTGTTTGGGAAGTGACTTGACTTTTTGGCTTTTTGATTTTTTTGGCTATTTTAGCCCGGGCTAAAAAGCTTAGTTTGGGAAGGGCTTTTTGGCTTTTTGACTTTTTTGGCTTTTTTTTGTGAGAAAAGAGTGTAATGATTATGGGTTGGATGTGATATTTTGTTTGTTGTAACTAAAATAGCCTATTTTATCTTTTGTGACTATAATAGTCACAAAAACCCTTGCCAAACGAAGTGGCTAAATATAATCTTTTAGTGTATTACATTGATTGGACATTTGAAAAAATAAACTAAGAAGTTTTTTTAGAATATTACATTATTATGTTTGAAAAAAGTACACTAAATAATTTTTTTGTGTGTTACATTAAAGTGTTACGTTTTTTGAATGTGCCATTCGATTGTTATATTTAAAAAAAAGTATACTAATGAATTTTTTAAAAATTTTATATTTAGTAATTTTAACACTATAAAAAAATCTATATTCTTTTAATACATAACACACATTTATTCTTGACCATTTATATAATTTATATTAAAATAAAATCTTTAGATCTATAAAAGAAAACAATTTATAAAATTACTATTTAAAATTTATCGTTGGTTTACCGTTATAATTATTACCATAGACATTTATTTGTAATTATTTGAAACAGATGCAAGTTGCTACTGTATATAGCCTTTAGCCAGTTCGTACGCTTTGAGTTGCCCTTTATTGGTTGGTATTGAAACAACGGACTACTTTAAAAAGTGACTTAAAAGTCACTTTTTAATTTTTAATTTACTTTTTTTTTATAAAAAAATTTAAAAAGTTAAAAAATAATTTTTAATTATCTTTTCAAAACACTTCGTTGCTCTAAATACATTGTAATTGATGGTAAAAGTAGAATTTATAATTTTATATTAAGTAATTAAAAAATAAAAAATATAATAAATTGTGATTGATAAAAAATAAATTACGTGACATTCTAAAAACACCCAATAATGTTTAGGATATTTATGTATAGGTCCTAATAAGTGAATTTGTTGTCTATTACGTCCTATGGGAAAACTTGGTCATAAAAAAACGTCGTTAATTATAAATTTTAGTAACAATTTATAAAAATTATGATAAAAAAAGTTATTAATTGTCAATTTTTAATGACGTATATAAAAAATTATTACAAAAAAATTATTTTTAATAATAATTTTATCAAGTTTTATTTTCTATAAAATTTGATAAGAATTAAATCTAATTATTAAGATTTATCAGTAATTATTAAGATCTATCAGTAATTGATCCTAATATTATTGTGTTACTAGACGTACGTGTAACACGACTCACCTATGAATGACACGACTCATTAGACAACAATAATTGTCTACATATGAACAACTAATCAATAGCTTGGAATTATGTGTGTTCATACAATTTTATTAATTATTACATATTATGTCTTTTTTTATTTTTTTAATGACATAATACAAAATTATAGGTTATAAATTTTTTTATAGATCATAATATTTTAAAGCATCACACAATAATATTCTAAGAACACCCAATAACCACTCCTTCATATGTATATTATCAACTCCTCGACATAACTACAATTACAATCACAACCACAACTAGGATACTGTAAAATACCGTTCAATTTGCATTGATTTACTTATTAATTGCAAGTTAATTTAATTCACAATTTAAAACTTATAATGATGTGCCTTTGAAATCACTTAATCCGCTATACTTAATACTTATATTTTTTTTAATTTCTAATAAAATATTAAAATAAAAATTAATATGAAAAAAATTAAGGTGTAAAATTTATTACAAATTAATATTATATATATAAAAAAAATAAGGTAAATTACAAATGCACTCTCTGAGATTTGCTTAGAGTACAAATTATCCCTGTAATTTGAAAAATTACAAATATCCTATTGTTAGAATTTTTTATTTAACCGAATTAATTAAAAAAATAAAATTCATAATTATTTTCTTATACAATAATAAAATTATTTAAATTATTAATTGATACAGATTTTTTATATCATTAAAAACTAGTAATTAACTTGATAATTTATTAATAAAATGGACAATTCGTTATGAAATTAAAAACTTAAAAAAATGAAATGTAATTTCTAAATTTAAAAGAGATTATTGTGTGTTTGGTTTGAGTTTTGGGGTTTTTTTTTTAAGGTCCCTGGTATTATGATTTTATAGTATAAATGACACTCAATATTTTTATAATGTCTAAGGTCCCTCAACATCAATCCAGAGAAAATTCAACCAGAGAAAATTCAATCTAGAGAAAATTCAACCAGAGAAAATTCAATCCAGTGAAATTCTTTGGTCCAAACCCAGAGAAAATTCAATTTAATCTAGAGAAATTCTCTGGTCCAAACCAGAGAAAATTCAATTCAGTGAAATTCTTTAGTCCAAAACCAGAGAAAATTCAATTCAGTGAAATTCTTTAGTCCAAAACCAGAGAAAATTCAATTTAATCCAGAGAAATTCTCTGGTCCAAACCAGAGAAAATTCAATTCAGAGAAATTCACTCTGGTCGAATTTTCTCTGGGTTGGTCCGGAGAAATTCTCTGGTTTGGTCCATAGGAGAAATTTCAAATAGGTAGTAATTAGTAGAGAGTATTACCAAGCTTATACTAAGCACTCTAAGCAAGTTATAACCAGAACCATCACAAGCCTACATTAACTTGCCTACTGGTGTGTGAGTGAGAATTTAAAGGACTCAGAAACAGAAATATTCATTCAAAACTTTAGGAAATTCAGACTGTATCTCGCTGTCTCTATCCAATATGGCCTCCACAAATGAATTTGCATAAGAAGTTGAACAAGCAACTCACCATTGACGATGATCAACTTATCATCAGTAGTGCCTTTTTTTACATTCTGATGACTCCTTGAATGCTTTTCTACTAGAAGATATGAAAGTGGTTGTTATTGTCTGCATCGCTCCCAAGCCTCGAGATCTATATCACATTCCAGGTAATCTACACCTGCCATTGCCAGAGCTTCAATAGACATTGTTTCTAGTTACAGAATCCCTAACAAAGTTCTGAATCCCTCCTACTCCAATTCGCTGATCGTGACGCATGGCGGCAATAGAGAAGGGGAGGAAGAAGAAGTCGGCGTCGGAGGGATTGGTGGTGAGGAAGTAGGACTTGCCGACGGACTTTTTGAAGAAGGATTCGCTAGCGTAGTTGCCACCTGAATCGCTGGAGACTGGGGGGAGGACGTTGGCGAAGGGGTGGGATTTGGGGGTAGGGTTGACGAAGATCTTGAAGCTTTTGTTCATTTGGTTGTAGGGGAGAGACAGAGAGAGAGAGAAAGAGAGGAATCGTGGGCAAAGAGTCAAATTTCTCTGATATATGTTTAGGGACCTTAGACATCAAAAAATAATTTTGTGGATCTCTTCCATTACGAAAAGTGAGGGAGGGATCCTAAACTAATTTTCCCTTGAGTTTTTTGGATCAAGTTTTTTAAAAATTGAGTTTTTTTTCTTTATGTTTTTTTGTTTTTAGTGAATATTTTTAAAATTTTAAGCTTTTGTTTTTACTTTTTTAGATGCATCTTATTTAGACATATCTAAAAAGTAAAAATTGGTGAAAAAATATTTTAAAAAATTAATAAATACATAAAAATACCAAAAATATATATATTTTTTGTATTTTTGGTATTTACTGAATTTTTAAAAGACTTTTTTCATAAAAATTATACTTTTTATGTGTATTTATGTTAGGTGTGTTTAAATTTTTTTTAAAAAAAATTACTTAAAATATTAAAAAAATTCAATAAAAATAAAAAAATATTTTTGAAAAATAAAAAACAAACAAAATTATTCATATTTCAAATATGAGGAAATGTATTTCAGACTATCCTTCAATTATCCAAACTCACAATTTAATTTATTTATAATTTTCATTTCAAATCAAATCATATTTCAAATATGAGGAAATGTATTTCAGACTATCCTTCAATCATCCAAACTCACAATTTAATTTATTTATAATTTTCATTTCAAATCAAATCTAATCAATATTTGAGCCAAATGCACCGCACGCTCCTAACCTCAACCACCTCTGTCTCTCCTCCATTGCTTTATCTATATATCCTCCAATCTCTTCCTCTCACCCCTTCACACCCAGAAGAGATATCGAAGCAATTCACCCAACCCATCTTCAAAACCAGCCTCAAAACAAATGCTCATCTCGATTCTTGATCGATACATATATAGTTGAAGAAGAAAGGGGCTGGATTGTAGAGACACAGAGAGAAAGAAAGGAAAAAAAAATTGTGAATTCGATCGGGGGTAAAACCCGGGTTGAGAAGTTGTAGACATCACGGCTATACAAAGAGAATTGCGGCCACTCATACATGTCCGGGCTGTACGACGAAAGGGTTGTGTAGTTGAGAGCAACCCATCGCCGCACGGCGGACGTGGCGCTCTGCCTTCCGAAGGCGGCAGCCCCTCCGACCTCCTCTTCCTTGCCGGCGGCGGCGCCACCACCGCAACCCGTTAGTTTAGGCCTATATTAGCTTGGAATAATTCTACTTACTTGTATATTTATTCAAAAGATCTGTTGCTTGTTGCTATATATTTAATTTTCGCGCGAGCTGTTTGGTGTTTGTGTGTTTCTTGAATTCAAGATGATGTTGAGGATCAAGAGGGTTCCTACGGTTGTTTCGAATTACCAGAAGGAAGAGGCGGAGGAAGGTGCTCGCCGCCCCGGAGGTGGTTGCGGCCGGAATTGCCTCCAGAACTGTTGCATTCTAGGTATTTGATAAATTTCCCGCATGAAAATTTGAGTTAATTTCACATTTATTTGATTGATATGTGGATTTTTTTTCTTCTGGGTTTTGTCTAAATTGGGGTTTGTGTTGCGTTCTAGGTATGTGAGAAATTTCCTGTGTGGCATAATTTTGAGTTAATTTCACCATTCTTTGATTAAAATGTGGAATTTTTTCTGGGTTTTGACTAAATTGGGGTTTCTGTTGCATTCTATGTATTTAAGAAATTTCCTATGTGACATAATTTGAGTTAATTTCACATCTCTTTGGTTGATATGTGGTTTTTTTTTCCTCTCTCTTCTGGGTTTTGACTAAATTGGGGTTTGAATTAGGAGCAAAGCTACCTCTGTATGCTTTCAAGAGGGTGAACAAGATTGTCCGTGAAAAGGGTATAATTGCCCACGACAACATAGAGGCTCCCATTGCTTTCTTGGATTCTCTTCTTCTTGGGGAGGTAAAATTGTGAAAGTTTTAGCTTCAAATTTTGTATTTACCAATCATCATAATCAGCTGATATCGTTACCACTTGATGGTAGTGGGAGGATCGTATGCAGAGAGGGCTCTTTCGCTACGACGTCACCGCTTGCGAAACCAAGGTCTTTGCCATTTTCTTTCTCTTCATTTTGATAGTTTATTGCTAAAATTTTCAGTCTAAACTCTGCTTAATTGAGTACTTTGCTCAATATGGTTCATCTGGACTTATATGATTACTTGCTATGGGTGCATATGCGGTGCGCTTTCAATTTTAGATCTAATTTTTTTTGGTGATTTGATGAATGGGGAATATGGGTTGAATTTGAAAAGTATTAACAGTTATTTACTGGATTAGTTAACAACATGGACATTTTTGAAAACAAAGAAAAAGAAAGAATGTGTAACAATCCTTCAAAACTTGTGTGTTTTATATAATAGAATAGATGATGATTTTACAGGTAATCCCGGGAGAGTATGGATTCATTGCACAGCTGAATGAGGGCAGACACCTTAAGAAGAGGCCAACTGAGTTTCGTGTTGATAAGGTCCTGCAGCCCTTTGATGGGAACAAATTCAACTTCACTAAAGTTGGACAGGAAGAGGTGCTTTTCCAGTTTGAAGCAAGTGATGAAGACAATGAAACCCAGTTCTTCCCAAATGCACCCATCGATGTTGAGAATTCTCCAAGTGTCGTGGCCATCAATGTATGCATGCCTTCCTTGCTCTTCATGTTAAGATTGTGTATGGAAGAAGTTTTAGCTAAGCTGGTTTATTTCAATTATGCGTCAACAGGTTAGTCCTATTGAGTATGGTCATGTACTTTTGATCCCTCGGATTCTTGAATGCCTGCCTCAGAGGATCGACAGGGTGAGTTTCTTGCTTGCTCTTTACATGGCAGCAGAAGCTGGAAACCCGTACTTCAGATTGGGTTACAACAGCTTGGGTGCATTTGCTACAATCAACCACCTTCATTTCCAGGTTCATATAATATCTCCTTTTTCGTATCCCTCAAATTGATTATAACAATTCTGTCATCATATCTCTTACTAGCGGCAGGTGCACACGCAATGTTGTGCAAAGGTCTGTAAAACCGTTCATGTTTGTGGAAATCGAAATATTTCAATCAGTTTGATTCTTCACATGGCAGTGTTCAAACTCATCGGCAGTTGTGGGCATTTTTGGAAAATGAAAAAAGTGTGAGGAAGTATTCACACCAACTGACACGTGCACTTTATATAATAGCATAGATAGTATAGATAATTAGTTAGTTTTTCTGTTGGTAAAGGAAAGAAAGTTCTATGATTTTTATGGCTACAGGCTTATTACTTGGCTTTGCCCTTTCCAATTGAGAAAGCTCCGATTAGGGAGATAACTACTTTGAATGGTGGGGTGACAATCTCTGAGCTGTTAAATTATCCAGTCAGAGGTCTTGTTTTTGAGGGTGGAAATACTCTGGAAGATTTGTCCAATGCTGTCTCGGATTCCTGCATTTGCCTTCAAGATAACAACGTACCTTACAATGTGCTAATCTCTGATTCTGGGAAACGGATCTTTCTCGTACCACAGGTGAGAGAGCATTCAAACCCATATCGCTTCATGTGATTATGAACTCCTTTTCATGTTCTTTCAGTTTGGGTTGCCTAAACTCATGGTTTTTATGTGTTGAATGAACAAACAGTGTTATGCTGAGAAACAGGCTCTGGGAGAAGTGAGTTCTGAGCTTCTGGACACCCAAGTGAACCCGGCAGTGTGGGAAATTAGCGGGCATATGGTTTTGAAGAGGAAGAAGGACTACGAGGAGGCATCTGACAAAAATGCTTGGAGGCTCCTTGCTGAGGTCTCCCTTTCCGAGGAGAGGTTCCAAGAAGTAAGTGCTTTGATCTTTGAATCCATCGCTTGTGTTGATGATGGAAATGGAAGTGTTTCTCAGAGCTTCATGGGGGAGCCAAATGCCACACCTCAACCTCTTGAAGAAGTCAATGACCTCGATAAATCATCCTGCCATGCTATGGTGCCGGGGAAGCAAGAATGCCTGGTTCTGCACTGAAGATTTGGGCCTTCTGAAAGACGCATCAATGTTCGTGTGTATGTTTCAATTAAATATTGCAGTATGCTATGGGAGTGTTTATATATCTATGTGAAATATCATCTCTCTAAATAAGGCAAACTATGTTTGCATTGTTGTTGAAGTTGCTTCTGATCTGTGAATTTGCTTTGGTATTCTGTTTGGTTGTCCATTGTGGACATATATGTAAAATACTGTGTATTTTGCTGTCATGAGCTATTGAATGCCTGCTTGATTAGGAACCTAAAGTTCTTTTGTGCCTATGAGATTGAGTTTTGCATCTTGAAATTTATAGATAGCTTGTAGTTCTCAAATGCAGGGTTTCATGTAATAGAACATGGGGAAAGCTGCAATAACTATATGCAAGAAACCATTGGCTCCCCTTCACTGAAATGAGTCAAGGTGGCCCGTTTGTTTTAAGAGTTAGTCAGAGTTAGGTTGAGTGAGATTGTTAATAAGGAGATTATTAGTGTGAGAGGATTAATAAAAATTGTTTGTTTAATGACCACTGGACTAGTAAGAATTTATGTTTGTTTTATCATTTATTGATGAGATTAATTATATAAAATTTTATAAATATCCTTGGTATTTTTGATATATTTTAGTATTAAAATTTATATTTTGATGCTATATTATTTTATGTTGATATATATATATTAATATTAAAAATTATTTTTATATTAAATTATTTTTATAAAATGAGGGGAAAATTGTATTACCTACCTCCAATCCCATTGGATTAGATATCAATATCACCTTTCTCATGGGATTGTTATTTTTATATTAAACTATTTTTATAAAATGAGGGGCAAAATTGTATTTCTACCTCCAATCCCATTGGATTAGATATCAATGTCACCTCTCTCATGGGATTGTTATGGGACTCTATCCCATGGCCACTTTCTAAAACAAACATGATTTTTTGAATTTCACTTTACTACTAATCCAATCTCTTCCTTCAACTCTAAAAACAAATAGGACCTTAAGTAGGAAGTTATTCAACTTGATTTTAAAACTGAACGAGCTTTAAAATGTTTGTTTAGTTTTCGAATTGATTTACAAACAAGTTTTAGTTGAGTTGAGCTCGAGGAATGTAGTTTTTTATACTTCATATAATTGAATCTAACCAAGTAATAGGTTGTTTTAATTTGATTTGGGAGCTTAGTGGGTTTTAAAATGTATTTAAATATTTAAATTTAAATTATTTATATATTAAGTTGAATATAAATTAAACTCGAATAATTTGATTTATTTTAGAACATATAATAATGGAAAGATTATTACGAACTAAAAACATGAGAGTTGCTAAGTACTATTAGATGGATTTGGGGTGGCTGTTGTGCGGGAGGCATTGTAGCCACTGCTATGTAGCGAAATGGGCCTATTTTGGGGCTAATTTTAATAATCTGAACCGTTTACATTTTAAAATACATCAAATAGTACATCAAGTATTTTGATACAAATGTAAGTGAATGAATGAGTAAACGATATCCGATTAATTTGATTTTTTATAAACATGTTCTACTTGATGTATTCTAAAATGTAAACGATTTGGATTATCAAAATGAGTCTCGAAATAAACCCATTTTGCTACACAACAGTGGCTGTCCCAAATCCCTATTGGATGAATGTTGACTCTTTTTTCCCAGAAAACAAAAATTGGTAAATGTAAGACCAATTATATCTAAAAATTAAACAATATTCATTTGGTGATATATTATTTTTTTAGATATAATCAAAGCTTGTGGCCTTTCTTGTTTAAATCGATGCAGGAGGTGAAAAAAAAGTTTTTAAAATAATGAAAACGTCAAAGTTCAAAGTTTGAGTTGAAATTGGAGTGATTGTGGCCATTTTCATTATAATATAATTTATTAATCCACTAATATCATATCATTTGTACCAAAAAAAAAAATACTTTATTTATTTTTGGTTTTTCAAAAACACTTTTTAGAAAATTTTACTTTATTATTTTTCGTATTTTTTTTTGTTTTTACTGAATTTTTTAAATATTTTAAGCAATTTTTTTTAATTTTTAGACACATCTAACATAATTACATATAAAAAGCATGATTTTTGTGAAAAAAATCTTTTAAAAATTTAATAAATACAAAAAATACGAAAATTCAGTATATTTTTGTCTTTTTATGTATTTATTACTTTTTTACTTTTTAGATACATCTAAATAAGATGTATCTTAAAAAAAAAAAATTTAAAAACATTCACTAAAAATAAAAATAAAAATACGAAAAACAAAAAATTTAATTTTAAAAAAATTTAATCCAAAAAACTCAAACCAAACCCACATAATATTATTATTATTTTTCAAATTTAATTTCCAAACACAACCAAATAATTGCAGGGGAAAAAAAATCTTAATATTAATCCTTAAAAATAATGACAAATAGAATTTTTGTATATGGAATTCCATTTTCAATCAACACACTCATATTAAAAAATAATACTAATAATAATAAAATCAACTATGCTGCAGACCCTAGTGAGGTGGTGAGCTTCCACTGAAACTCTAAAAACAAATAAAATAAAATAAAATAAATTATTTTTTTTTTTCAACCACGGCGCGCCACCTCACCGGGGGTCGACCCAGTGGGGGGTCCGAAGCATTTTTCTAATAAAATTCATTCATGGTTTCTATTTCAAAATCGTATATAATTTTTGTTCAGTTATTAGTTAATCGTCAAACAAGAATTCTGTGTGGTGTGGCGTAGACAAGTGAGAGGTGAGTTGAGCTTCTTTAAACCCTTCTGTTTTTTCGTTTCAATACATTTCTTAATTCGTTTCTCGTATTGAATGATAGCATTGTTTTGATTGATTCATCATCTTTATTCGAATACATATATATATATATATATATATAAACCCATATAATCAATATGATGTGAACCCAAAAGGTAAAAATTGCATCAAGCTTTTTCTAATTCCAAAGTTTTTCTTATGAATTTTGATTTCTCACTCTCAAATGTTTGATTAACCCTCTTGTACTTGTTAATCAACAGAGTTATTTCATGCCAAAGATTAATTTTTGTTTTTAAGAAGAAAGATCTTTGCAATGTCAATCAAACTATACCTGTTTTTGTTTGGTTCACGTATGAGTTTGGAAGATTACTTTTAATGGGTATAGCTTGTTTTGTTTTTTGGTTCATGTATGAGTTTGGAAAATTACTTGTAATGGGTATTAGCTCACACCACTTTTTGAACTTATTCATGTAATCAATCTCTAATGCACAACAATCTTTCTCTTTTGTGTATCTGCATCTTATTTTCATCTTGGCCTCCAGGTGTTTGATAAATTACCTCAAAGAGAGTTGTGTGTGTGTGTGTGCGCGCGCGCAATTAGAAACCTTCTGGTTTTTTTGAAAGTATGTGTATAACATACATTGAATCAGTCTTCAACTGCTAATCACCCCTTCTTTGAGCTGAGCTGTTGGTTATACGATTCTCTGATTAATTTTGGAATTAAGATGTTGAAATATAATTCATGAACTTGGATAATGTTGGCTTCAGTTCATTAAGATGCACATTAAATGGCAGGGATGATTAATACTGCCTCTTAACGCTTTTCAATGTGTGTGAGCATAAGAGTGAAGGTTGAGTCTTCAGCATCAGAAGTTTCATTGGTTAAAAAATGAAGCTTTTCAGTTCTTATGATCAAAGAAGAACTTGTCTAAATTATTATTTTTTGTTTTGTTATAAGGGCTGAAAAGCACTCCAACAAACAGAATTCCATCCTATTCCAGTTGTTCTATAATTGCAATGACTTCTTTGTCTTCATTTTCCATGCATACATTACATGGTGCCATGTCAGCTCCTACAGCAATGCAGTGTTACAAAGACTGCATTTTTTATTATTCCAGTCTCTTCAAGCAATCGCTTCATAGTAAGTTGATTTCTGTTTCTTTCAACCCAACACAATCAAAGGTGTTGTCCACTCTGAAACCAGTAAACTGGGAACAAAGTGGTATGAATAGAGTCCAATGTCAAGCACTGGAAGTTGAAAATAAAACTTTTTTGGTTGGGAATAAGTTTCAACTAGATGATGTGGTTGAAGCTCAGCAATTCGATAGGGATATTCTCAGTGCTATATTTGAAGTGGCCCGTGAGATGGAGAAGATTGAGAAAAACTCACCCGGAAGCCAAATTCTAAAGGGCTTTCTAATGGCTACCCTCTTTTACGAGCCCTCAACTAGAACTAGGCTTTCCTTTGAGTCTGCCATGAAACGGTTGGGTGGGGAAGTTTTGACAACAGAAAATGCGCGGGAGTTTTCATCAGCTGCAAAAGGAGAGACACTTGAAGGTAGCTGAAGTTACCTTAGTCTTAGGAGGTATTTTTGTCTTTTGGTTCTGATTTTGGTGCTTGATTGGCAGATACCATTAGAACCATTGAGGGGTACTCAGATATAATTGTGATGAGGCACTTTGAGAGTGGTGCTGCCCGAAGAGCAGCAGTCACGGCTCATATTCCTGTTATAAATGCTGGGGATGGTCCAGGGCAGCATCCAACTCAAGTAAGTCATTTCTTCTTTCTGTAAGTCATTTAGAGAACTGGGATTGATATAATTCAGGGAGTAATAAGCCTACTCAGAAAGAGGACTAGATGATCTCATGCCATGTCCATTTTGCCTTTTCTGGTCAGTGATGAGGATGTTAATGTGTATCGGATAGTTCTGTGAAGATCCATATAAGTGGTGAATTTATTTTCTTAGTTCATTTTTAATCTCCTTTTTCTTTTTCTTTTGGTGATGATTAATTTCATTAGGCCTTACTTTGAAGCACTACTTGTGATTGTGACCACGAGACAGGCTCTTCTAGACGTATACACTATTGAAAGAGAGATAGGAAAACTCGATGGGATTAAAGTTGGACTTGTTGGAGATCTAGCTAATGGAAGGACAGTCCGCTCGCTTGCATATCTGCTTTCTAAGTACCAAGATGTGAAGATCTACTTTGTCTCACCCGAGGTGGTAAAAATGAAGGTACAAACGAAAATATGTACACTCTGTTTGGTTTGGTTTTCAGAATCTGTTTTAGGATTTGTAAAAGAGGTATATTTCCTCTCACAATTTATGTTTTCTCTGATTTCAGGATGACATAAAAGACTATATGACATCAAAGGGATTAGACTGGGAAGAAAGTGATGATCTAATGGAAGTTGCGTCTAAATGTGATGTGGTGTATCAAACTCGCATTCAGCGAGAGAGGTTTGGAGAGAGAATTGATCTTTATCAAGAAGCTCAAGGCAAGTACATTGTAGACCGGGCTGTCTTGCACGCAATGCAAGAGCATGCTGTGATCATGCATCCTCTCCCAAGGCTTGACGAGGTTTGATTATCCGCTTTGGTCGTGACATCAGAATGAGATTTATGAGTACATGTTTTTCGAAATGATTAATTGTTTCCTAGTTTTAATGATGTTTCTTTTTAGATAACTGTGGATGTCGATGTGGATAAGAGGGCTGCCTACTTTAGACAAGCGAAGAATGGTCTCTACATTCGGATGGCTCTGTTGAAGCTTCTACTAGTTGGTTGGTGAGAGATAGATGTTTTGATGCATAATGTTGTCTTCCTTTTTGTCATTACATACATAGGAAGGAAAAGATGTGTTCTGCCGTTTTGAAGTATAATGTTTTCTTCCTTATTTCATTACATTTGTGGACATAGGAGATTTTGATAGGAAACTATGATAATATTTGGTTTTGAAGTATGTTTGGTCCATTTTTGACTAATAATATCTATGGTTCTTTTACTTTTCCAAACTGATTTCCTCATTGAGCTATATACTATTATGTAGTGTGAACAAATTTTTGAAGTTGTATTTTTCTTTTCTTTTCATTCTTAAGTTGCCCTTATGTAACTGCTGATTTCAAAATTTACAACTTCACTTTTTTGAAGTTATCTTTTTTTTTCGTCTAAAGTTGCTCTTATGCAACTGTCAGATTTCAAAATTTACAACTTCGCTTTTTTGAAGTCATCTTTTCTTTTTTTCTTTTTTTCATCTAAAGTTTCATCGGGTGCACCGTGCACACACCTTGTTAACTTTAAAATCCATTTGCAGGGTGACATACCTTGTACAAAATGCTCTATGAAGCTATATTGAAGTCAATACTGGACTATTTGGTGTCAATTTTTTTAATATATAAATTAAAAAATTAAAAGCACAATTTAAAATCATTTCCTTCCCAGTTTCTTGATAATTAATTATTTTGTTTTATATAGTTAAGTTACTTATCTCATAAATTACAAGCAAAAGTTGCATCAAAAAGAAATTTATCACAAAACGAAAAGAACAGAAAAAAAAAAAAGAACGAATAAAAAGGGGAAAGTTTAACAATCCCAATATGTTGCAACTGCATCTTTGGTTGGGAGAGGGGGAACTTTTTTAAGACCATCTATTTTGAAAGTACTTATTAATAGGCTTAAAATATTGACCAAATAATTTGTTTTGACAAGTAGATATGCTTTTGTTTTGTGATGAGTACAAAAACTATTTCCGCACAAAAATAAAAACAGCATAAAACAAAGTGTTTTCAAGCTTTTCATTGATCTTTTTGTTTCCGAAAACACAACAAACAAAACCAAAAAACCGAACAAATTAAGAGTTTTTGATTCGTGACCTAACCAAACAGGTAATTCATGGATCAATTCCACCATCTAAGAGAAGACCTAGCGAGTCCAGCCACCATATATAGAATCATGGCTCCAAAAAGAAAAAAACTGCATAAACAGCCTTCGAGCCATCAACTTATGGTACTAGCTTAATAGCATGCATGAGCACGCGCACACTGAGAAAAATATATATAAAGGAAAAGAAGACAGCTATACCAAGTTACGATGAAGCTTTACTCAGTTTGGTAAGTAGATTAATAAATTACATATATATAACATTTCAACGATTCAAACAAGTGAAACCCAAAATGGATGACAACCCAATGGTTCCTAGTCTGAGAATGCTTACTAGTAGGTAGGGAAATTTGGATCTACATCGCAAGCCCATGATTCAAGTCCCCCAACGATATCCTTTGCTGAAGCGAAACCCATTTTGCGAAGGTACTCAATGGCCCTCTGTGAATCATTGCCTCTTCTACAGACTACATAGAGAGAAGCGATACTGTTTCAGCTGCTTCCATCGTGCTCTTCTTCTTGCTTTAGGGCTGAAGATATTTCGGGTAATCTAGCAGCCAAACTTGACAGTGGAATGTCCATGGATTTGGGAAGAGAGACGATCTTAACGTGGTGTGCTGGTCGTACATCAACCAATACGTGCGCTTCTCCTTTAACAACTCGCTCGTTGAATTCTTTACTGCTTATTCTCGCTTCTGTAGGAACTAGGTTTAACTTCAACGGGGACTGCAATCAATGAGAGAGCAATTCTCAAGAACTGGGCTCTAAATGTATGGAACCTTAATTGCCACCTTCATTTTTATATTGGAGTATGAGATGAATATTAATTTAAGATTCAGTTCTATAGTCATAGAGACAAAAAGCAATGGATCTACTCAAACAACAATCTAATGACAGAAAAATGTAACAGCAAATGTCACTTTTTAAGAACAAATAAATCTCACGCAAGCTAATTAAAACACAATATGCACTATAAAATGGAAATAAATGAACACAAGCCTACCATGAAGAGGGGAGATTGTGTGAATTTCTCATAGTCAAACTCTTGAAATTTCTGTTGGGTGAATGCTGCGTCTACTCCACAAACTTCACATTGCAATGACCTCCCTCTAATCTTGACCTAAGCAATATCATGGTATGAGATTAATAAAAAGAACTTCTCAGAAACTATTTTAATTACAACACAATCAGAAAATACCGAGGATCCTTGAAAGAAGGCAATTTTGATCAACTCAGTGTTTTAAAAAGATCTAGGCACACCAAGGTAATAAAGTCTTCTATAGCCTAAGCGTGAGGCGTGAAGCGGCACACGCCTTACCAAAGTGAGGCGCAATAGTAGAAGAAAAGTAAAATTATAAAATAGCAAACTTTTCAACATAACAAATATATATAAAATTCTAAAAACCATAAAGCAAGCTTTACCATTTCAAATAATCTTTAAACATAACATTCAATCTTCTAAAAACTAAAAATATAATATCCGACAAAAGATATAGAGTATCACATTCACATCCACCCAAAAGCTCAAATTTTAAGATCATCCACACACATAAAGTTCAAAACAATTAAGCTTCTAGTTTGCGGTTCAAAAAAGAAAAAAAAGAAAGAAAAAGAAGTCAGTCCTACGGTTGCATTCTACCCAAAACTTAATAATAGCCATCGTTATCATGGAATCAAAACACTTTTTGATAGCTTTTTTTAATCTTCTTCACCTAGGGTTTTTTTTTTTTTAATCACTTTCTATTCTCTTTTGATTATGTTTGGTCATTTTATATTGACCCCGTTTGGTAAAACTGTGGGAAAATGATCATAACTTATAACCTAACAGCTTATAGCTTTATAGTTGTGAACATAAGCTGATTTTTGATTTATAAATTAAGCTTCTCCTCTCCCACTCAAAGAATAAGTTAATTTTTGACTTACAAAAAGTTACAAGCTGTATTGTTAAGCTGAACCAAACACATCAAAATAGCTTAAATTAAGCTAAAAGCTGAAATAAGCTGGAAATAAGCCCCTACCAAACAGGGCCATTGAAGAGTTTTGATTCCCTGTGTGTATGCCTTCAAAAAAAAAGCACTTAATCAACAGTTGCAGTAGAAAAATAAGTAAAGACCATGCACCCTACGCCTTGCGCCTCGAAAAAAAGCCCTCGCCTCAGCACCTTGCGTATTGCGCCTTGCCTCGGCTTGTTTGAAGCACAAGGCTGTGCCTCGTCGCGCCTCGTGCTTAGGCACGCGTTTTAAAACACTATCAACTGCCATGTCCATTCCATCTTGTCAAGAAAACTCAATGGTGTTTAAAAGGACAAAAATAAAGGTTGCGTTTGGTAGAGTTTTGTAATTATGATTTGAGTATGAGTTGTATTTTGAGTTTGTGAGGTTTGGAATTATGATTTGAGTGTGGAAAATTTGTTTGGTAAAGAGTTTTGAAAAGAGTTTTGATTTGAGTGGGGAATTGTTGATGTGACATTTGATATTTGATACAAAAATTTACAACTCATAACTAAACACACAACTCAAAATTATTGTAAAGCACATAAAAAATTTTAAAAAATTCAGAAAATATTTTTTTCGATTATATAAAAATTAACATATCAATTGTAAAAAAAAAAAAAATCACTATTCCGGTCAACCGGCCGGACGACCAGTTAGGCAAAATTTGCAAAAAAAAAAACTTCCGAAAATCGCGTCTGAGACAGAGTTCTCTGCAAAGTTTTGAAAACGTGATTCCAAAACTCCTATCAAACATCATATTCAAATGTAGGTGTGGAATCACGTTTTCCAAACACAACCAAATGGAGCCAAAATGTCACAAAATTTAAATGCAAATCAGCTACTTACTAGGTAAAGTTATGGGAGAATTGCAAATGAGTTGGAAGAAGATAAAGTAATCATGGAGGTGCAAAAGGGTTTGTGCTCTCACTTGCACCTCCATATTTTTGTAATTACTTTTCACTCGTTCTCACTGATTTGTAATTCCCCTAAAATTATTCTCTACGAACAGGAAATGTTTATTTTCCCTTTTAGGAATCTAGAACTCTCTGGGAAAATCAATTTTCTTAGTCTAGCAATCTCAGTCAGAACTAAAGAAGATTAAGTTAATTTGTTAGAGCTTAACTATATGCACAAACAACTTAAGTTGAACAAACATAAATAACACTTACACTTAAAAGAAGATAACAGCAGGGCATGAGTAAAAAACTGAGAACTTCAAATTGGAAGAAGTTTCAAAGATATGGAACTAGAAACATACAATACGAATCTGGGCAGACAATGCATCAAGAAGAAGCATCCTTCCTGAGAGTGGTTCACCGATAGCACTTGCAATTTTTATAGCTTCAAGGGCTTGGAGACAGCCAATTATACCAGGAACTGTAAAATTTATACATATAAAGAGCAGTTAAATAAATGAATAAATGAAGGTGTCACTCTTTGTATTCTGTGTGTGAACATGTGAAGCTGGACTGCAGACTTGTAAGGCATAATTTCTCAGGGTCATCATATCCTCTCACAGCCAGTTCAAGGCCAGATAAAGACACAACTAGGTTAGTCAACTAAATAACCAATCTTGAAATGACCACAATGGCAAAACAAGATTTGCACCAGGATAGGCAAATCCTGCAAGAATCACTCACAATCTGTATGTAGATCATCTTTTCAGTCATTCACTGTCCTCTGTCCTCTGAGGTTTAACACGTCTCAATCACCATCCCTTATTATTTTGGGTGTTTACATAAAGTTTTGACTCACCAAGGATGACTTTTCCTATATTGCTGGTTAGTTTTGAAAGGACAAAAACTTTTTTAAGTTGCAGTATTGGACATTGTACTGTTTTGTTGTGATTGCATCCATCATTATGGAATGAAACAAGAAAAAACTTCAAACTTCGCCTTTCAGAAATACGCTGTTGGGACAAAGGATTCAAACATTCAATCCAGTTAAGAGTTCTTGACCACCACTTTTACATTCGCCTTTTGTGATGCCCATTCTCATTGCTAATAAATCAAAATTTTAGCAATGAAATAAACTAGAAATATAGAGATGGACCTCGAGAAATGCCTACAAGAAAAGAGAGCAAAAGGAGAAACTCCCAGGTGAACTCACACATTATCTCCCTCTACATTCAAGATTGTAGACAATAATTCTAATTGGATGCACTAAAACACAATTATTCGTGGCTTACCAACTCCCAAAACTCCACTATCAGAGCATCTTTGACATGTTGTTGCAGGTAGCGGAGTTGGGAATAGGCAACGATAGCACGGACCTCTATCATAATGTAAACTGTAAGCTATACCAATGATTTGAGGATGCAGTTAAACTAAAATTTAAATAATATAACAATGAGTTCATACATTACAACCTATAGTAGTCTCAACCCCGTATAAAGAGTTCCACATGTTCACATAAGAATTAGAGAGAGAACTGCTGCTACAATTGTTACCTGTCCTTCCAATCCTACAGCAGCACCTGATACAAGAGGCTGCATATACATGAACATTATGTGGTTAATGCTCGGAAAAGTTACACATGTAGACTAGACTATTTCATTGGATCATACATACAAGCTTGGTCAAACCTGTCCTTTAATCTAGGATTTTTGGAAAATAAATAAATGAACATGTATGACAATGGTGCAAAAAGTTCATATTAAGCAGTATAATCCATTCTTTCAATGGCACACAACCACATGTAAAACTACTCCTTGAGAATAATACACTGAAAATGTAAACAAGATAAAGCACAACAGCCTTATTAGTTAATAACTAATAAAGAATTCAATTGCATAATATTTTTTCCTTTTTGGTACAAAATTCAAATGCATAATTAAGGGTGGTGGAAGTACTGAAGGTCTAAGGGTGCCATCTTAAACAAGTCAAACAGAATCACATACAAGTCAACTTCATAGTGTCTTTGAACAAGTTTTCTTCTTTTCATAAAAAGAAAAGGAGGTTAGCAGCAGCTTACCTTCCCCAATACCACGCAACAATCACTGATCAGATAACAGCTTGGAGCATTGTCCATTGCATCTATTACTATGTCATATCTAAGAAGCATAAGTCATAGAAATCATCATGTCTCAACCCAAAAATAAAACCAAATATACTGTAACAAAAAGGAAATCATGGTATATAAAATTCATTTTATCAAGGATACTTGCTCAAAATTTCCCAGGCATTGGATGTGCATAAAGCTTCTTTGTGTTCCACAATCTGAATAGTAGAGTTAATCCTAAATTAGAAACCCTAAGTTAGATACAGGCAAGAAGATAACATCATGGTAGATAATTCAAATAGATAATTCGTGACAGGCCAATGTAAGATCATCTGTTCAAAATACGTGCACAGACACTGGAACTCATGATCAGGTATTTCAAAGTAGACAGGTAATTCGGACGGAGTTACATAAGAGTGGCAAGCAGCAGCAGCAGATTCCACTTTTGATTGACGAATATATACTTCAGTGTGGATAATCTGAAGCATAGTAACAGAAGTTAGATGGTGAAGATTTACAAGCATAAAGAAAGTTAAATGATGCAAAACAGATGACACTAATGGAAGTCATGGAGCATCAAGAAATGAACTTAGTTGAGTGGCTCTTGTAACCACTTATAGCATCATCATCATCTCCATCAAACAACAAGAATTACAAATATGAGCATACAATTGAGACTTGTACCTGCCTGTGTAGGTTATTAAGCTCAACTACATCATGATCAACAATACCTAAGCGACCTAGAAAAATTTAAAAACACCAAAGTAATTAGTTCCGGAAACAGAAGGATCTGATATTAAACAACTATTATGGTTCCAATGAAGCACCATCAGTTTAGAGTAGATTCGTTGAAACCAGTTTGATTATCATGAAGACCAGCAATGAACAATAGATCACTATAAATTAATAGAAATGAGAACAGAAAATACTTGAAGGACTCATGGACCACAAGAACATCAGCTTTTCTGCTTTCATTCTTGATGGTGTTAGTCAGGCATCGTTAAAAGCAAACATCTTACCAACACCACAGGCAGCAAGGTCCAATAGAGCAGGTGAGCCCATCCCTCCAGCTCCAACTACTAAAATTGAAGTCTTCAAGAGATTTGACTGCCCTATAATAATAAGCAAAAAAAAAAAAAAAAAGGTGATACCAAATCAAGCTTACAATGACCTAATAGATGAACAAGAGCAACCAAGCCAAATTGCCGGTTTCTCAAAACCCTGCGTTCGATCTTAAATAATATGCAATCCAACAAATTTTTTTCATAAATTCGAAAGAAAAAAATAACTAAGATAATTGTTTTGCCTGAATGGGTTTTTTTTTACACAAATGAATGTATTTTGTATGAGAAAATGATGTTACATGAATTTACATTACTAGCATATTAATCATGAAAATAACAAAAAGACACAAGAAACATGACCCTACTGTAGCACGAGAACGTCTTTCTAATCCAATCTGACACCAATGTATATGTGGCATCTAACAGACATTCTTCAAGATACCAAAGTTTCACTTTTGACCCCTCATTGTGGAAAATTAACTCCGTCGGCATTAAAGAAGAATCTATTTTCTAAAGTGATATATGCAGTGTATATGCTGTATACGAAAGCTTGATCATTTATCGATTTTTAACCTCTCAAAACAGTCAAATGTTCTATTTTCTGATCTCTTTTCTGCCTTTCCTATATTTAATCAATTCATTTAACTTCTTCACTCATGCATTAAACCTAATCATCCGCCATGTTCACTATCAATTTATTTGAAAAAAAAAAAAAAACAGAATACAATATACATCTGATTTAATAGAAATACAAAACAAACAATTAGATTTGAAGTACTATTCCCCTAAATTTTTTTTGAATCTTGTAGAGAATTTTGAATATATTCCCCTAAATTTTGGTTTAGGACCTATAAGAGCAAATCTAATCCTTCATCAAATTTTTTCATTAATTTCAAATTTTATGAAAAAATGGCGAAAAGTGTGCTCCAACCATTTCATCAAACCTGCATCAAATCAAGGGAGACGTAAATTTTTCACCAAATCAAAGATGAACCAAATCCTTCACCAAATTTCGACTGTCCTATTTTTACTCAAATTTGATAAAAACTTATAATAATAATAATAAAAAATAGTCCTTGGAGATGTTTTCTTTCATCAAATATGGCTAAAACAGATTCTTAGAAATAGTTTGAAATTTTTTAAAAAGATTTGATGACAAAAAGAGAGTAAGGATTGGAGTATTCCCTATCAGATCAAGCTTTTAACCAATTTTTTACTCAAATTTGATGAAGAAAATAATAAGGAAACACGAATTCATGTTTACAGTAAGAATTACACTCCGTTTGTTCAGACGGAAAATAAAAAAATCAAACCAAGCCTTAAATCCTATCAAATGGAGTCGGCTACATGAATTCTTCTTCTCCATGCGGTCCTATCAAAAGCCATTTCGTTAGTCAAATTAAGTAGATCCATATCTCTACTTACAACGCTAACCAACGTTAATCTAGGCCTACCCCGTCCCTAATACTTCCATCTACCGTTACAACATCGCATTTCTTCACTGCTGCCTCTATTGGTCTCCGTTAAATATGACCAAATCATCTTAATCGATTCTTTCTCAACTTATCTTCTATCGGTGCTATTCCTACCCATTCCCGAATACACTCATTCCTAATTCTGTCTTGTCTAGTCTTGCCACACATCCACCTCAGTATTCTCATCTCAGCCACACTCATCTTATCTACATGTTGTTTTTTGGTTGCCCAACACTCTGTCCCATACAATATCGTTGGTCTAATAGCCGTTCTATAGAACTTATCTTTAAATCTAGTGGGTATTCGTTTATCGCACAGTCCCCCAGACGCACTTCTCCACTTACACCATCCCGCCTTAATCCTATGGGCTACATCCGCATCAATCTCCCCTGCTGTTGTGATAATCGACCATAAATAACGAAAATATTCACTCTTAGATAGTTCTTGATTCTCAATCTTCACTTCTCCTTCACTTCTCCTCTACTTTCATTGTTACTGTTACTAAATTTACACTCCATGTACTCTGTCTTAATTCTACTTATCCGGAATCATTTAGATTCAAGAGTTTTTCTCCAAATCTCCAATCTTATATTAACTATTTCTCTAGTCTCATCCACTAGCACTATATCGTTTGCAAAAAGCATATACCATGGCACATCACCCTTGACATTTCTCATCAACTCGTCCATAACTAAAGCAAAAAAATAAGGCCTTAAGTAGATTTGATACGATGAAAAATGAAAAAAACAATCGTCTACCCAAAAAATGCCTATTTCCTTTTGAAATGTGGAAAACATTTTCCCAACTAAAGTCTCTACCGAGATCACCGCACTATTACTGCTACTCACCTCCACTACTACACCACCATCAGCACGGTCACTGTCACCATCACTGTCGCCATAACTGCCGCCGCCATGCCACCACCTCCACCACCACCAAACATAGAAAAATATTTTTCGTCTCTCAAACAAACGGAGCGTTGATGTTCCGAGCAGCTACACAAACGCGAATTCAATACATCTACATGTTTTGCTTAAACAGGTGAGTTTTAGTCAAACCTTGAACACCGACGGAAGGAAGCAAGAGGTGGCGACTGTATCTGTAGATCATCTCCGGCGACAATCCAAGTCCGACACCGGAGTCACCGCCGTTCGACACCGGAGTACATGAACTAGTCGAATTGACCTTGGTCTCGTCCTCCTTTTGACGAAGCCGAGCTTCGAGAACTGAAATCCTGCGCTCGATTTCGATCTTCGAGGACTTCAAATTCTCAAGTTCGCGAAGAATTGTAGACGCGTCGCCTCCGTTGGACTCCATTGATCTCTGCACATACAGTTTGAGAGCAGTTCGCAAGGGTTTTTGATCGAAGTGAGTGAAGACGGATGTCAGAATAAACCCTAACAGAGGAGAATAACGGCGTCAGGGTGGGTTGCGATCGTATGTATGCGGGGGTTGATCAACTTCAGTGGGCGAGATGTTTTTACTAATCCCCACGTCACGAGATGAGGGGCTTTTTTTTGTCCAACTGAGCATTTTTTTTCTTGAATAAATGTG
The DNA here is from genome assembly GCA_030407325.1 of Camellia japonica. Lineage (NCBI taxonomy): Eukaryota > Viridiplantae > Streptophyta > Magnoliopsida > Ericales > Theaceae > Camellia > Camellia japonica. The sequence continues at coordinate 12,749,310 of JAPPVO010000031.1, read as the reverse complement.
CTATCCAGACCGTAATCATCCAGATTTTTCTGATCAGTGGTTATTTGGTTGAAATTAAAATTTATAGAATGTAAAATTTATTGGTAAAATAAATTTGAATTACAATATGATAATTCCTAATAATTTTTGGGTCGATAAGTTCGTAATATTATTGTTTTATTTTCTCTCACATTTTAAAGTAAAATGATTATTTATTTTTTATGATAAGTTTTTGTTTTTTGAATAAAAATAACAAAAATATTTTATTTAATTTACATAAATATTTTTTTTATTATAAACAAATAGTGAGTTATTAAAGACAATGCCCAATAATAGAGGCCCGGTTTGTTTTGTGGTATACAGGGTAAGATGAGATTAGGATAGATGTGAGACTCATTTAGTGTTGTATTTGTTTGTAGAGTTAGGGAAGGGATTGAGATGGATGAGGGGAATAGGATGAAGATTGAAAGGGGGATTGAGATGGAGGAGGTGAAGGTGGTACTAGAAAAATAGACCGCCGGACTAGAAATTTTTTATTTTTTACATGTTGGGTATTTTTTTTTGAACATTAATATTTAATTTTTTGTATTTTTTATTTGCTTTATTATTTTATGTAAAAATAATTTAACAATTTTTACGCTAACAATTATCATAAAAATAAATACAATTTTATTTAATTTTTTCACTATTAATTCTCCCACTATAAATTTTTTCTATTCTACCTTTAAAAACAAATGGATCAGAGAGTGATCTATTATGATTGTGGCAGGATGTGGACACCTAAGTGCCATCATAGGCTACATTAGGATCGTGAGAGGTTGCCAAACTAGAAGGTCACCGGATGTGGCTGGAAGTCATTAGAGAGTTGTTAGTGACTAATAGTCGACAATGGATGGTGGAGGAGGACTAACAACTTATTGAGCTTAGAAACAAACAATTAATGATTGCCAAACAAAACATATTTAGTAACATTTATATTTACAATTTTTTTTTATTTAAATTCATAGATAAAACTTGGTTGGAGTTTGTTTTTAGTTTTAAAAAATTATAAATAATTTATTAAATTTTTATAAACACAAAAGTTAATTTCACTTATTTATTTTTTATTTTTTCTTCTTTCTCTAACATATTCAGACCACCATCCACTCCTCATTATCACTATCGACCATTGATAATCTCTTTCAATTACCATCTCCTACTGCTGTCAACCACCTCTTACCGGTGACAACAACCTTCAACTCCCAACAATTACTTCTGATCATTATTTTCAACAGTCAACGATCACCTCTTACGAGCTGCCTTTTTCGCCTACTTTGAAAACACAAATTTTAAAACACATATACTAAACTTATATTTTATTTTCGTTTTTGCTAAAAATAACCATAAACATAAACATATTTCATATCAACTGTAAACGTTATCAAAACAGCATCTAACTATTTGAATGAGTCATGAATGTGATGAGGTCGGTAACCTGTCTGACTGCCACGTAGCCATTGCAAAACAAAGCAGACACGTATGCATTGCACCACCATTTAACGGATAAACAATGGAGTGATTGAGTTGAGTATAACGCCGTTCTCTTTCTGCCTTAAATTAAACTCAGAATGGGCAGCAGCAGATACCATCTTCTCCATTTCTACTACACATCTTCCCGAGGAGCTTCTCGTTTCAACCCGCTCTCTGCCTATTTCCTCTTGACTCCCTTGAGGGTAATTACACATCATTCATCTCTTACTTTACTTCTTAATAATTTATTTATTTTATTCATTGATGACTTAGGACTCGTTTAAATTTTTTTTAGCTTATTATATAACTAAAATCTTCACTTGCTAGGCCAGTCTGGGCAAAATTTTATGTTATCCTAAACTTATTAACTTGAGAAATCGAATCTCAAACTTCCTATATAGGAATGTTTTTAAGCTTATTGTTGTCTTTGTTCTTTTGGATTAACTATTTGAGATTTAAGTTTCTTCTTTTTTAGAATTTTTTTTTATAGCTTAGTAAAGAGTTTAGATCATCTCAAGATCAAACTCATTTCAGAGCTATTACAAGCATTTTTTAGTTTTTTGGGACACACTTAAATATCTTCAATTCAATTGTAGCAACTTTTGTGGGAATTTTTCTGATAATTATCTCAAATTTTTTTGTTCAAAAAACAAAATGAAAATTTTCTGCAGAAGTTTAAGATAGAATTGACAATGTTACTCAATTTAGCATGAACAAATCATCAAACTGCTCATCCTCTTCAATCCCAAACTTTCAAAACGAGTAATGAGCCTTTATGTTGTATTTGATTAGGAGATTTGGAGAGAGATTTAAAAAGGAAAAAGAAAAGAAAAAAGATGTGTAAAACTAGGTGAAATGTGAATAAAATTACATTTCACTTACCTTTCCAAATATCCCTCATCAAATCATCCAACCAAACACAACATTAAAGTTTTGAACGCTACACTTGCAAAGAATCTCACCGTCTCTTTTGCACTTTCGCAAGCAACAAAAAAATAACCGTATATGATTCCATGCCACTTGTGCAATTTCGCAAGTGACAAAAAATATAACCATATACGATCCCATGTCTCTTACAATTTAACGAGTGAAAAATAACCATATACGTTGCCGACAGTGATCAACACTTATCAAACTTAGTAGAATAGGCAAGCAAATGAACTTTGTTTATTTTGAGTTTCCCAATCAATCAAGAATTTTTTTCTTTTTTCTTTTTTTATAAAAAAAACCTGAATTTAGTATTCTAATTTGGGTCTATGAAGTTTCAGAGATATAGTCAACCAAGCAAACAAAGCAACGGCCATGGAAAGGAGAAAGCTCCGACAATGGCTGAAGAGTTCGAAAGAGTAGCCAAAGAATTCGAGAGAGTTGCAGAAGCAAAGGCTCACCAAGGCGTTGCTAGTCAGACTAGCAAAAGGATGCAAGATGCCACTGAGGAGGCTGCACTCGGAGACGCCAGAGATGAATCTCTGAAGGAGAGGTACAAGGAGCCTGTTGGCAAGGGCAACTTCAAGAAGACGAAGACAGATGATGAATAAGAGGGCACAATATTGGAGGTTGTGTTTCTTTCTTTTGCACAATCATGTGTAATAAACACAATTTGTGGAATCAAATAAGTTGATGTATATAATAACATCACTGTATTTGGGAGACTTGAGAACTTTGATATACAGTCTTGAAATAGCAGTGTTTCTGGATAACCAAAAAAAATGATTTTTCAAGTGGGTTATTATAGGAAAATTATTAAATAGCAATGTGAACATGGTACTCCTAGCAAATGAGAAACTGAAATACATACTAAACGGGGTCATGATCTCTCAACTACGCAACAAAAATAAGGGGTTGCTTAGAGAATCCTAAATAAGTGTACTTTTTATCTTTATAGACTAAATTGAAGGAAAAAATATGGATGTTTGAGTTAACTTTTTTACTTTTTATGAAAAAATGTGTATTAAAAAATTATATAAATTAGTGTATAGGAGAAGATTGGATGGAATACAATAGGCTACAGCGTCGGCAGAGTGGTGTTTGGGAGATGATTTCCTACTTTTTGGCCATTGAATTGGAGGTGCTGTTCTGCCCGTGAGGGCCCACCACGGGTCCCGTTTTTCTAATTAAAACTGTTCAATATGTAGAATTCATCGAGTACTATATTCTTATAAAAAACCACATTAATCAGATATCGATAGCTATCTGATCGAATTAGTTTGTTTTCAACCGTTAACTTTGACACCATCCATTTTATAAAATTATTTCTAATTTGATCATATAGTTACCAATATCTGATAAATGTGATTTTTTACAAGTATATAGTACTCGATGATTTCTACACATTAAACGGTTCAAATTATTAAAAAAAGACCCGTGATAGACTCCTACAAGCCGAATAATACCGTGATATTTGTACACCTAAATAACTTATATTTTTCCCACAAGTCAGCTCGCTGCTTCGCTGTCAGAGTTGTTTGACAAGCATTATGTATAAAATTATTTTTTTAATTTTTTAATTTTTTTTGGATGAATAGTGATAACTTTTTAACTTTTTGAGTAACTTTTTAACTTTTTGGCTTTTTTTGAACTACCCAAACCAGGCCTAAATCAGCATGTTTCATTTTCAGTACATAATTGATTTGGAACACCACGTAAGTAATGACATAATAGTATTCCAAAACTACTGAAACATAATATTCCAAAACTACTGAATAATTACCTGTGATTACATGAATTCCACACACAAATAAGTATGATCAAGAAGGGAGAAGTTCAAATTTCAAATAATTAGTCTATAATGTACATGTCCAGTAGAACTTGACAAAATTATTCTCATGAGTAAATATTTACTCAATAAGTAGGGCAAGCTCTTCTATTCTGGTTCTTGATGAGAGCAAGATTCAATTGCACTACTACAGAAATTAAGTGCAAATTTTACCCAACCTCTGATGTGATTCAATTGTCATGAAATAATCATATTAAGGCACTTCTTTTGTTGTCTATGTAGCAATATCCCATGGAATTCAAGTATTGTGTACACCATTAATTTTCATTATTTTCACTCGAGATAAGCCCCACCATTCCCACACATGAAAACCACCAAAAGATCACCACCATTCCCACACATGAAGACCACCAAAAGATCACCAGACGAGGACTCTACAAAATACTTCAGATCACAATGTACTTTAACAGGGCTTGCAATCTTTAAAGCCCCTGAATTTGGACCAAGCACAAACTCAATAACATTCACACATTGTCAGGAGCATAGAACAGAATAACAAACCAGAGTTGATAACAAGCAACTGATTCACACCAACTAATACTTAACAGTAAAACCTAGAAACGAAACGACTAACTGTGAAGATGATTGGCTTATTATTGTATGGTACAGTTCCATAAGTCCTTGAGAAAATCCTACCTCCATAACTAGACAGAAGCTCCCCCAGTTTGGTGCAGCATAGCATCTATCTCATCCCCATCCTCCATTTCCAGCTGAAACAACAAACTTCAAAGTAAGAACCTTCAAATATATATATAATATGAGAGAGAGAGAGAAACACAGAGAGAGACAGACCTCATCAGGAGTCTGCTCTGCTCGAAGACGACGACCATCAAACAAGAAAGCAATAGAATTGAATTCCACTGATTGTCGATCGCAGTAAGCATTCATGAGCTTCTTCAGCTGCGTGCTTCTCTTGATCCTGAAGAACACCTCATTGCCATCCTACAAAACACAGCCATATTTGCTTAGTTTTATTTTTTATTTTTTATTTTTTATTTTAGACATCTCCATATGTGTTTTCTGTATGATGGTTTAGAGCCCAAAATGGGATAAGCTTTTCTTTAAAGACCAAAATGAAAAAAGGTGCATACGGGTGAAAGTGTAATTTACCCAAAATAAAAATACAGTTTTAAGCCCACACTAACCATCATGAAAATGTAATCTACTCTTGCAAATAAAACAATGGAACACTGACTTCCCAAAGCAGTGTATCACAACAAAAACTAGGGTATCATAAAAAAATGGCTTATAAAGAATGAGAAGGACATACATATTCTAACAAAAGCAAAGGACATAAGCATACTAAGGTAGTGCTCAGAAAAGTTGCCAATTTTATTTATTTTTTTTTTTTTCTATTCATGAAAAACGTGAAAATGTTGTTTTGTTTTTTTTGTTGAACATCACATTTCACTCACTGTTGTAGTTCAATCACTAACTGCATATTTCAATCAACCAGTGGGAATCAAGCATATCATTACAAGAGTTACATAGCAAAAGCATCAACATCAAAACAATATAGGAAAGCAATCAAAGGAGCAACTGGCAGCTGCACCAAAAGACAACCTTCAGGGCCCAGCTTAAGCATAAAGCCAAAAGGCCTAGCTGTAGGCACCCATTTTTTTAAGGTCCCCAAAATTTTTAAAGTCTACATGCCACAGAATTAAGGCCCCATATAGTTTATATATCTTTTTCGGGAAAAGAGGCCCCAGTCTAGATGGGGGAAAAGCCCAACAAAAAAGAAAGCCTAAAATAAACCACACTAGTTAACTAAAATAAAAATATGAATCATACAGTCGCCAAATCACTTTTACCAATACAAGTTAGCAATAAAAAAGGCCCAATCAATTGTCATCTTCATTTTTGCTAACACCTTCACTTTTTAGTCTTTCCAACGATCAATCCTACCTAAAATCAATTGTCACAATTCAAAAAGAAAGCTCAGAATATAGAAATCACAAAACTATTTCTGGCACAAACACTAGGCCTCGTTTGGAAATAGGCTTTTTTAGTAACTTTTTGACTTTTTGGCTAAAATATGATGTAAAAAAACTAGTATGTTCGAGATGACTTTTTGATTTTTTACGAAAAGATGTGCAAAAAATAAAGAGAAAAAGGAATTTTGACTTTTTAGTATAGGTTGTTGGCTTTTTAATTTTTTTAGTGACTTTTTGACTAAAAAAGTCACTTGCCAAACGAGGCTAAGGCCTCGTTTGGCAAGAGGCTATTTTAGCCAAAAAGTCAAAAAGTTACTAAAAAAGTCAAAAAGTCAACAACTCATATCAAAAAGTCAAAGATTCCATTTTCTCTCTACTTTTTGCACATCTTTTCGTAAAAAGCTAAAAAGTCATCCCCAACATACTAGTTTTTTTTACATCACATTTTAGCTAAATAGCCAAAAAGTTACTAAATTAGCCTGTTCCCAAACGAGGCCGTCTCAAAACAAATTGTCAAAATTTTCTCCTCATAAATGAAACGAACTGTGGGGATGTATTTTGTGAGTGACAGCATGTGGCTAAGGTGACGTTGAAGTGTCAGCCGAGGTGTAACGTGGCCTGGTCATGTTTGCCGAGATGATCTCAGCTAGGCCGAGGTCATCTGCGGAGATACCGGAATCCGAGATAAGCAAATAAGGGACAAGAGTCCTAGAACAGAGGAGGATCTTAATCTGGATAAAGATAAAGCTTAATGAGAGCTTATCTCTATCTAGCTGAAAGTCCAGGATAGGCATTGAACCTGAGTCCACAAAAGTGAGGCTTCTAAAGGGATTAGGTCACTGCTGATTATAAAAGCAAGGCACCCTCGTGGGTCAGAGGTAAGTTTTTGCTTGTGAGTTTAAGCACATCTTGTTATCTTTGAAAGATATTGATTACTGACTTGATCATCGGAGTGCCCTCGGGTGGACGAACCACTGTTGGATTCTTATCTTTCCGTGACGGGTGTTCGGGCTTAATCTATTCTGCCGGTGCTCTCTAGCTAAGTTTCCTGTTTGGTTATGTGGTCAAAAATCAACACCCACAATTTGGCACCGTCTGTGGGAAGTTAAGGAGAATAGATGGTCAACAACGGGCAGGGAGAAAAGATCGGGGACGATGTCCTAAGCGGGAGTGGTAAACATGCCGATCCTAATATCGAGGAAGAAAACCATAATGAAGGAGCACGGGATCAGAATTCTGGAGATAAGGACGTCAGCAAAGAGGGAGACGCCCTGAAGAAATTAGGCCGAGATGAGTATTACAACGAAAGCGACCTCCAAGTACGGAAGGATAGATGCCTAAGGAGGGACGGCGAGATGAAGGGAATGGCCAACAAGTTGGTAGATCTACAATCGGTTGTCAACTTCATGATGTAGAACAATGTCATGCAACCACCGTTTCCGTTACAGGACACGTCAATACCAAGGGCTAAGACTGATGCCCAGAAAGGGGGGAAGAAAACAATCCCAGCAGTCCCGCAGCATGGCAAGGAAAAGGAGCCCTCACATCGGCCTTCACGGGATCTCAGGCGAGGAGAGTCGATTAGAGGCAAATCGTAGAGGACACCTCGTATCAGGGGAGCTTATGTCAAAAAACCCCGACATATCCAGGGGAAGGGCCTGTGTTTTGATACGGTGAATGAAGAAAAGTCCAAGATGACACATAACAACAACAGGAGCAGCGCACCAAAAAGGCTAAAATCTGTTGACAGCCAAGCTCCTGGCCGAACTAAGGAGGATTTGAGGGACTACCTCCAGAGAAAGCAGCATAATGCCGAGGTCACATCCCCCATCAAGCTGAGAACGCCGTTCTCAGTGGAATTGGATAGGTTTGAGACCCCAAAAAGGTTCCATATGCCGAGGTTCCAGATTTATGACGGAAAGTCCGATCCGAACTTTCACGTCAGCTTGTATCTGAATTCAACGGCTTTGTGTATCGGGAACGAACAGTTGTTCTGCAAGGTGTTCCCCTCATCCTTTGGGAAAATCGCATCAGATTAGTTTCACAAGTTGGCAAAAGGAACTATGAAAAGTTGGGAAGGCCTGACCGAGATGTTTGTGGCCAGGTTTGTTACAAACAAGTTGTAACCACAAATGGTAGACTCCCTGATGACTCTAAAAATTAGCGAGGATGAAAGCCTCAGGGCCTGTGCCAAAAGGTATTATGAGGTATTCAACCGAGTATCGGGATGCAACCAGGAGATGGTGGTCGTGTCTTTTAAGAATGGCCTGGAGGATGAATGTCTGCTTCGAAAGTCGCTGGCAAAAACTCTACCAAAAAGTATGGAGGAGCTCATGGCACGGATTGAGAAATATGCCAGAGCAGAAGAGGATACGCCGAGAATGAAGGCGCCAAAACAGGAGAAGAGAAACAGCTCGCCAAAGCGAGGCCAAGGTAATACTGGTTTTAACAAGCAGGAAACAGGACTGAGGGCTGCACAAGCAGTCATCACTGTGTTTCGGATCTCGGTTTATAAAGTTTTAGAAAGGATCAGGAACTAGCCGTATTATAGAGCGTCGGAGAAGATTCCTAGTGAGTTCATGGGAAGAAGTCTTGGGAAGTACTGCGCTTACCACAATGAGGATGGGCACCTGACTCAGGGGTGCAGAGCCCTGAAGACGCACTTGGAAGATCTGGTCAAACATAATCAATTGAGGGACCTAGTAGATGAAACCAGAACCAGGGAAGAGCATGCAAGACTTCCCCCGCCACCAGCGGCACCACCACCACCACAACCACAGCAAGCAGAACCTCAGGTGATCGATGTGATTCATTCGAAGGTTAATGAGAATGATATGCGAGGAGAGACCCAAAAGGTGAGGCACTCACAGCATGTATATCAAGTCCAGGACAAACGAGTACCAGGGACCAATGGTGTCCTTTACTGAGGCGAACCTAGACATGGTACAACATCCACACAACGATGCTCTGGTAGTAACCCTCAAGATTAGAGAATGCCAGGTAAGGCGCATTCTGATCAACTAAGGCAGCTCTTGTGACATCATGCATGTCAGATGTTACAAGGAGCTGGGCCTTTACCGAGATGATTTGGAGTAGTCGGACAACCCAATGGTCGGGTTCAATGGAACACCGACATGGCCTCTGGGAGCAATAAATTTGGAGGTGCATGCAGGCACCAGGAATATTAGCACAGAATTTACAGTAATTGATACCCCCTCCCCTTACAATGCTATATTGAAAAGACTGTGGTTGTACACAATAAGGGCTGTTCCCTCAATGCTGCACCAGTTGTTACAATTTCCAACTAAAAAGGAGATTGAGGAAGTCAAAGGAGATCAAGTGCAGGCAAAGAATTGCTCCATGGCAGCAATGAAATCCAACTGCAATGTGCGAGAGGTAGAAAAAGTGGAAATCTAGAATGAAGACATGGAAGTCCTAGATGATGTCTGCAAAGAACCGGCCAAGAAGAGCGAGGAAGCTTTGAAGAAGATTTTAGTCCAAGAAGGGGATGAAGAGCGCTTCTTCCTTCTCAGCTCAGGCTTGGCCGAGGAGGAAAAGGAGTTAGAGGCTTTCTTACGGGCCAACATAGAAGTATCATATGAGATGCTAGGCATTGACCCCAAGGTCACATGCCATATGCTCAATGTAGACAGGTCGGCTAAACCTGTCATCCAGTGAGCAAGGAGGCCGACATTAATGCATGTTGAGGCAGTTGAGAAGGAAGTGGACAAACTGCTGGAAGCCAAAGCCATTCGTGAGGTGAACTACCCTACTTGGCTATCCAACACTGTGGTTGTGAAAAAGAACAGCAAGTGGAGGGTTTGTATTGACTTCACCAGCCTGAATAAGGCTTGCCCCAAGGACAGTTTCTCACTGCTCAAGATTGATTAGTTAGTAAATGTCACTTCAAGGCATGGAAGGATGAGTTTCTTGGATGCATACAAAGGCTGTCACCAGATAGCAATGTATGCCCAAGATAAGGAAAAGACAGCATTTATTACCCCAAAAGAACTCTATTGTTACAGAGTGATGCTTTTCGGGTTAAAGAATGTAGGAGCAACCTACTAGAGATTGGTTACCAAGATGTTCAGGCATCTAAATGGGAGGACGGTAAAGGTCTATATTGACGACATGGTCATGAAGACCAAAGAACCTAGGAACCATTTGGTAGACTTAAAGATAGTTTTTGATATTTTAAAAACATATCGGCTCTGACTCAATGCTTTGAAATGTGCATTTGGAGTCGGGTATGGTAAGTTTCTAGGATACTTGGTCACTAGAAGAGACATTGAAGCAAGCCCAGATCAAATCAAGGCCATCATTGATTTGAAAAGCCCGACATCAGCAAAACAAGTGCAGATGTTGACTGGAAGGGCCGCAGCCCTGAACAGGTTTATAAACTGAAGTTCCGACAAGCGTAAACCATTTTTAAATTTATTAAAGAAAGCCACAAATTTCTTGTGGACAGAGGAGTGCAAAGTCGCCTTGGCCGACTTGAAAAAATACTTGACAACTGCTCCAATTCTGTCAAACCCAATACTTGGAGAAGAACTGTTCCTATACTCTGCAATTTCAGAGCACGCAGTGAGTGCAGTGATAATCAGAGAAGAGAAGGGAGAACAAAGGACAGTATACTATGTGAGTAAAACCCTAACACTAGCCCTGGAAAAATTAACACTAGCCCTGGTGATGGCTACGAAAAAACTGAATCACTACTTCCAAGCCCACAAGATTGTGGTACTGACTGAGGATCCTTTGAAGTCCCTGTTGCAGCAAGGAGATCTGACAGGCAGGGTAGCCAGATAAGCAGTAGTGTTGGGCCAATATAACTTGGAGTTTAGGCCCAAAACAGCAATTAAAGGCCTGGATCTGGCCTACTTTGTGGCCGAGTTCACCCCTAGTGCCATCCCGCGTCAAACTCCGGTGAGCCACAGCTTGGGATGCCCAAGGGAGCAAGAAGAAACCCAACTAGGGCCCAAGAACCCCACTCCAGCAAAACAGAAGAAAGAAGAGAAACTAAAACCCTGCAACATCTACATCGGCGACTCTTTTCGCCTATTTGTTGATGGAAGTTCAAACCGTCAAGTAGTAGGGGTAGGAGTAGTGTTAGTATCGCCAGATAGGCAAATGTTAAAGCAGTCTATTTGTTTGGGGTTTAAGTCTCAAACAATGAAGCAGAGTATGAGGTGTTGATTGCAGGGTTGAAGTTAGCAGTAGCAATGGAAGCCGAAGAGGTGGTAGTCTTCTGTGACTCCCAACTTATTGTGAATCAGGCAACAGGCGAGTATGCAACCCGAGATGAAAGAATGATAGCCTATGTTAAAGAAGTTAGACTACTAGCATTGTTCCAGGATTGCCGGCTACAGCAGGTTAGTTGAGATGATAACAGTCATGCCGATGCCTTGGCTAACCTGGCTAGTGCAATGAAATCAGGAGAGACAAGGACAATAATGATTGATTATTTGTCAGGCCCAAGTGTAGAACCACTGATCACAGAATACAAAGCAATGTGTGTGGAGATGGGTCCAAGCTGAATGGATGTAATAGTAATGTTCCTAAGGGATGGCAAGCTGTCAGATGACCGCAAAGAGGCATATAAGACAAGATTGAAGTCGGCCAGGTTTTGCTTGTCAGCAGATGGCCATCTCTACAGAAGATCCTTCACTGGGCCCCTTCTAAGATGTGTGCATCCATCCCAGGTTGAGGATTTCTTGTATGAAATACATGAAAGAGTATGTGAAAGCCATGCTGGGGGCAAGTCACTTGCCCATAGAGCCATATCCCAGGATACTAGTGGTCATACATGCAAAAGGATGCTGAAGCCTATGTCAAAAAGTGTGAGAAGTGTCAAAGGTTCGCACCTTTGATATATCAACCAGCAGCGGATCTTAACCCAGTGTCCAGCCCTTACCCGTTTGCCCAATGGGGCATGGACCTAGTGAGATCACTGCCATAGGCAACCGGACAAAGAAAGTTCTTGCTAATAGCCACAGACTACTTTACAAAATGGGTAAAGGCTGAACCCCTTGCAAAGATTCGAGATATCGATGTGAATAACTTTATCTGGAAGAGCATAATAACTAGATTTGGGATCCCGAGGGCCATTATAGCAAACAATGGCACTCAGTTTGACAGTAAGCTGATCAAGAGCTTTTGTGCCAAGTACAAGATTAAGAACTAATATTCTACTCCTAGTTTCCCCCAGAGTAATGGGCAAGCAGAAGCATCCAACAAGACCATTTTGGATGGGATCAAGAGGAGGCTGGAAGCAGCCAAGGGCAAGTGGGTGGAAGAATTGCCCAATGTTTTGTGGGCATATCGGACTACATCGAGAAGATCAACTGGGAAGTCTCTTTTTGCCATGGCTTATGGCACTGAAGCAATTATCCCGCTGGAGGTCAGCATCCCTAGAATCAGAACCCAGGGAGTAGAGAATGGGATTAACGAGGCATTCTTGGCCGGAGATTTGGACCTTTTAGAGGAAAAAAGAGAGAGAGTAGCAATTTGGCTGAGGGCATACCAACAGTAACTTGTCAGGGCTTACAACAAGAAGGTCAACCCAAGAGAGTTTAAAGTTGGGAACCTCGTCCTGAGGAAAGTTGTCGAGAACAAGAAGGATCCTAGGAAGGGCAAGCTTGGCCCAAACTGGAAAAGACTTTACAGAGTCATCTCGGTTGCCGGCAACGGGGCATATCGGCTGGAAGACAGTGATGGCAAGGAGTTGCCAAGACCCTGAAACACTTGCAATTTGAAGTTTTTTTATCATTAGTTTTTGTTTTTTGAGATTTATGTTATGATTAGCCGAAGTTTTAATAAAGTGACAGTTCAATTTTGTTTTTACAAGGTAATTGTTGAAATTTGTGTGATAGGACTGAACAGTCTTATGACGATGTTTCCAATTAAAACATGACGAATAACTTGGACTTATCATATGGTAGAGTTGAATTATAGTTGCCAATGATAGAGTTGAACTAAGTTGACGATATTTCTGATTGAAACATGACGAATAACTTAGACTTACCATATGGTAGAGTTGAACTCAACTTGCCTATGGTAGAGTTGAACTAACTTACCTATATTTCCAAATGAAATATGACGAATAACTTAGACTTGCCATAACGGCAAAGTTGAACTAAGTTTGATCTGATCAGATTAACAGAGACACCAAAGTAGAAAACCTCGACTAGTCTTTGTTTGAATCAGACTTCAGCAAAATTGGAGATACATGCTTAATGTGAACATAAGTGATACTTAGGTTCACATTAGGAGGCAAGAAGTAGGAATAAGGAATATGCTTGACACTTGTTGAAATTTTTTGAAAAAATTTACAAGTTGGAGTTAGCCGAGATATCCAAATGAGGGACACTCGAGTTATTGGTTACCCGAGATCCTATCCAGGTCGTCAAACCTGGAAATGTTAGAAGGGTGAAATCTTGATAAAAAACAGCAAGTACAAGTAAGGAAGCAATAATTGTTGAATGTTATTCAAAGAATTAGTATAAAGGGCCCGTTGGCTGATATCACAGTAAAAAGTGAACCCCAAGGCAAGCTGGTCCGAGGTAACCAACTAAGAAAGGATCCGAGGTAATCCTTGTCCAAGGTGTTCTAAACCGAAGTGATCACTCAAAGAAAGTTGTGAAAATTGCAAAAATATTCTAAGTACGGAATCATACAAGATAGTGAAAATAGATAAAGCTTAAAAAGAGAAGCATCCAACACTTAGAAGAAAATTGTTCAGAAACAAAAAAGCACTTCGGCCTGGCAAAAAAGGAAACTTGTTCAAGCTACAAGAAAGAGGGGCACATCGACTAAATTGAAACTAACATTGTTCAAAAAGATTACAAATTATTGAAAAAAGAAAATATTCAAGTAAAAGTAAGGAAAAAGAGCCTAAACATTGGCATTAGTGACGGACTGCTCAACCTCGGCTGTGGGCATTATGTCGGCCTCAGTTGGCAAAGTCCCTTCCTTCTCAGCTGCTATCTCGGCGTCAATTTCAAGAAGCGTCTGGTCCAAACTCTTCTCGGCTAAAGAAATCTCGACTTCTGATATAGCTCTCTCAGCAGTAGTACTTTTGGAAACCTCATCCTCCTCTTCATCTTGCGTCAAGTCCAGGACTTACTCATTCAGAGTTGGGGACTTGGTCCCAGTAGTAGCAACATCTTCAGACTCGTCGGCCTCGGCATTTTCTTCTGTCTCGGCCTCGTCCCTAGAGTAGCTTGGAGTAAAGGGGAATGGTAGAACTAATTGGCTGGCATCATAAAAAGGCGAATCCTCAGGAATAGCCAATTCCTTCAACATAGCCATCCAGCCAAGGGTGTAACCCTTGTTACATGCCTGGTTGACTTGTTTCTTGTAGGCATCACGGACGTCAGCTGCCCCCTCGGCGTAGGCCTTCTCATCGGCTGCTTTGATTTCGGCCGACTTGTGGCAAGTGCTGTTTGGAGCTCAATCTGGGCCTAGGCCTCCTTCTCCTTAGCCTCTTTTGCCTCGACCTGAGCAACCTCGGCAACGTTTTCAGCAGCCTCAGCACGTCCTCGGCCTTTTTTAGGGCCGACTGAGCAACCTTTGCCTGATGCAGAAGACCTTGTATACGAGCCTCGGCTTTGTTTAGCGAAGAGAGGAGCTTGGCTGCCTTCTTGGTCTTGTTGGTTAGCTCCTTCTTGAATGTCTCGGTCTTAACTGCAAAGGAGTGACCCTGCTGGATAGCCTACAAAAGAAATCATAAATGAAACGAACTGTGGGGACGTATTTTGTGAGTGATAGCACGTGGCTAAAGTGACGCCGAAGTGTCAGTCAAGATGCCACGTGGCCTGGTCATGTTTGCCGAGATGATCTCGACTAGGCCGAGGTTATCTGCGGAGATACCGGAATCCAAGATAAGCAAATAAGGGACAAGAGTCCTAGAACAAAAGAGGATCTCAGTCTGGATAAAGATAAGGCTCAATGAGAGCTTATCTCTATTTAGTTGAATGTCCAGGATAGGCATTGAACCTGAGTCCATGGAAGTGAGGCTTCTAAAAAGATCAGGTCACTGCTGGTTATAAAAGCAAGGCACCTTCGTGGGTCAGAGGTAAGTTTTTGCTTGTGAGTTTAAGCACATCTTGTTATCTTTGAAAGATATCGATTACTGACTTGATCGTCAGAGTGCCCCTGGCTGGACGAACCACTGCCGGATTCTTATCTTTCTGTGACAAGTTGTTCGAGCTTAATCTATTCTGTCAGTGCTCTCCAGCTGAGTTCTTCATTTGGTTGTGTGGTCAAAAATCAATACCCACATGAACTTACATTGTTGATGTAATTTTATTATATTATTTTTAATAACCTTATCTCCAACTTATATAAAATTGTAGAAAGAAAAATATTGTCATCATAAAATGACCAAACATACTGTTGAAGTAATTTTACTATTTTTTTTTTTTAATCTCTTTAGATCTATCTTATATAAAATTGTAAAAAGATTTGCATATAACAAATTTAAAATTAGAGATTTTCCCCCCTTATTAGGCCAAAGGCTTCACAAAAATAAAACAAAACCCTTAATTCAAAATTCAAAAAAAATCTTGTACACTACAGCATGATAATTATCATAGTTTAAATCAAGGTTGTTAAAATCAGAATCTTAAGTGGAATTATTGGGAAGGACTCGTTGATTGGATCGTAGAATTGGATTGAGAATCGTAAGATTCTACTTTCAACGTAAAATAAAATGAAAAATTATGGATAATAATAATGATAATGTATGTTGCATAATTTTAAAAAGACTAAAGAAAATGATAAATTTGATATAATACACTTTTTATGTTAATATAAATTGGAAGAGACGATTGAAAAAGGAATTTGTAGTCAAATTTTTTATATAGATATACATATATACATACATATATAAAAGAAATAAATAATAACAAAAAAAATTGTAGGATCGGAATCGTTATAGAATCAGGATTGTATGTGATTCTATATGATTTTATGAATAAGATCATAATCACTTTAAGATCTTACTAAATTTAAGATCCTAGTGTGATTCGGATCGTTTGGCCTAACTAAGATCGTAGTATCGAAAGATTTTACGATCCGGATCGAGATTATGATAACCATGGTTTAAATCATTAACAAATAGTAGACAATTGCTACATACAAAAGTAAGCATTGCAAAAAACCAAAACAAATGGTATACATGTAGCTTAATAAACACAAAAGCCCACAATCTAGCCTCGGAAACGGCCAATGGAGCTGATTTAGGCTCCTAAATAATAACAAAAGGCAGTTATAAAAATTCTGTACTTTTTACTCCACATTGGCTCCTACAATAATAACCACAAAAATGTATACACAGTTAATTCCTAAGATTTAACTCGAGAAAGGCTTAACCCCATCTACACGTATAATATTCCTATCTACTTGCATAAAAGTAACCAGCTGTGAACAGTTAATAAAATGGACATACTACTTCAGTCCATTCAACACCACATGCTTTATTCAAACATTATTTTCTTCACCCAGTTCAATTTCAAATTTGGAAACAAGGATCTATTACATTTAACTTGCTACAGCTAGGACAATTGCATATTTGAGTTTAAAACTTATCGATCAAATTCATTTGTTGAAACTCTACAAATCCTCATTCCAAGCGTTTCAATTAAGTCCATAACAAAAAACATTCTATTGATGCTTCTTTGATAGGAAACAAAATAAATAAGAGAAAGTAAATGATTATTTAGTAGGGTTCAAAATGATTCTTTATGAGTTTCGTTTAGTTTTTAAACATGACTCAATATATCTATTAATTTTTACAGTAGTCTTTAAGCCGCTATGGAGATGTTTCCTTTTATGGGTGTATTTAATTTTTTATTATTAATAATTGTACTTTTGGATAACTTCCCCCTTATGAAATAAAAACCATAATGGTATTCGAATATTAAAAATGACAGTATCATGAACACAAAGTTCATAATACAAAATGTCAACATGCTAACGTAAAAGTAAATAACATGATATCCAAGTTATGTTTAACAAAATTAACCTAAATTCAAATAGATACAAGTTTATAATCAAATAATCAACTGAGAAAAGTAATAGAAGTTTGTTGATCAAAAGACAAAAATAACTAATGATAGGAAAAAAAAGAAAAGTGTGAACTAAGCCCATTTAACCTTGATAGCAACCCAAATCTTCAAGAACTTGAAGACTAGGGCATTCAAGGCATGTAGAACTAACATTTCCACATAATCTATGTGCATTTTTTGTGATTTTAACAGCTTGAAAGAAGAACAAAAAGAGAAAGGGGTCTTATATACAAAATCTGTTGAAAACATAAGTGTAACGGTCAGAACAGCCATAACAGTACTATAATGCATTAAGGTGGCGGAAGTTGCAGTTGCAAATTTCAATCACACCAATATAGCAGCCAACAGGTGGCAGTAAATTTGAGATTTCCAGTTTAGGCATTTATAGTGCATGCGAACCGGACACATAAACCATCACTAACTTCATCATTTCCACAACAAAACTAAGAAAGAAAAAACATGCAATAATTAAGCAACAATAGTTTCTCCCCTTCTTTTACCATTGCTTTACCAAATTTGATTCAAAGTTCTGAGAAAAGCAGATCATTCTAAACCCCTAATGTACTTATATCTGGGTGTCTATTCCATTTCCATATCCATCTACCATGCAAATGAAATTAAACATAATTAGAAAAAAAGAAACTTACAACTTCCATGTGAAAGATCAAAGCAATCAAATTGCATATCAAGCTTAATCATCCATGAATATTCATAATCAGACCCCAAAAACCCTACCGGCACGATTACAAAAATGAAGAACCAACAAAGGATCAAAACCTCGAAAACCCTAGAACCCATTTGGGGATTAATTGAGAAAATCATGATCATAAACACAGATACATACAACAACAAAACAAAACTGAGAGTAATCAAAGATCAAACAATTATCATAAAATAGAGAGAGAGAGAGAGAGAGAGAGAGAGAGAGAGAGAGAGAGTAGGAGAGAGGGGGGGGGGAACCTGGCCCTTGACTTTGAGATTGATGTGTGCAGATTGATCGGTGGGTTTGTTGTCTTCTTCCTGGTTCGTCACGCCCGACATTTTTTCAGTTGAAGCCTCGCTCGCTCTGATTCTCTCTCTCTCTCTCTCCTCTCTGTCACTGATTTCTCTACACTGAGATTTTGTATTTTTTTATTTTTATTAAAAAAATGTCGAAGAGATTCTGGTGGGGAGTATAATCAGCGGTTCGGATGCTTTTGTACCTTACTAATCGACGGACTGCGTAAAAAGAAATTTTATTTATTTATTTATTTTTTCGTTGAAACAGCTGATCAAGAAAAAAAAATTTGGAATAAAAAAAAGATAGGAGTATTTTGAAATTTGAAATTTGAAATTTTAATTATAAATATCACATGACAAAATTTTTTTTTTTTTGGTACTTTTAATATTTGAAAAAACAATTATATATATATTTGTAAAATTAAAAATATAATTGCAATATTAATAAGGGTTATGTAAGAGTGCTAAATATTTTTTTTTTTTTTCTTTCTCTCATTTTTTATCACTTGCATTTAGTCTAAAATGGATTTGGCAATTGAGTTTTTAATAATTTGGTTGTTATTTTCATTTTTAATGAACTTAAAAAAAAAATAAACCTCTTTATTTAAAGTCCTATTAGACTAGATTGAGTTGAAAAAATAAACAAATGGGTAAATAAAGTCCAATAAAAGCAATAGAAAGTATTAAAACTTTATTTATTTATTTTTATCTTTATTAAACTCTATTTATTTTTTTAACTTTTTAAATTATTCTCGACTATATGGATCAGAAAAATAAAAACTCTTAACACAAATTTAAAAAACAAATTACTAAAATAAAATAAAATAAAAAGAATATGACTTTCTAACTATCGTCAAATAAAACATAAATACTTAAGGGCCCTTTCGTTGCCAAATAGATTGGATATTATGTTTGGGTAAATTATTACACTTTATCCCTAACTATGATTTAGTATTATTTTGTCCCTAAATTTATTTATTTTTTTAAATGTTACATTTACCACCTTTATTTATAAATTAATATTAATGTAGATATTTGATTACATAAATAAGATGGAAATTGCCATGTAACTTATACATAATTGGTCCAATATTTTATCTAACAAATGAAATGTGTAATTTATCTATTTCCATCAATTTGAATTATGTTATATAAAGTTACATACTTTGACAATTTTAAAGAATAAAGTGTAATATAATGAAATATTTTGTTGTTCATTATTGAATTTGTAAATCATTTATAAAAAATAAAAATAAAAACAAAAATGAAGAAGAGGGAGAAGAAGTAACAACAATGATTCATCCCCACTTTTCTCCCCACCCCCTTTGACCCCCTCTCTCTCTCATTGGTCCTCTATTCTTTTTCTTTTTCTTTTTCTTTTTCTTTTTTTTCCTACTCCTCCAATCACCACCCGTCACGTGGCAAAGGGGGGTGAGGGGGTGACCCCCAAAAGGAGGTCCCAAGCATTATTCAAGAAGTAAATAGTTCAACCCACAAGCCCAAATATATAATTTATTGTCTCGGCCCATAAGAAAAGCCCTCTTGATTCAAAGAGTCTTGAACAACACCATTTGGCAATTCTATCATATTCAAATATGTAACAGTCACAATATAAAACTAGAAGTGGTGTGTGCATATGATTGTTATCTTCTAAGATTGTGAAATATACGATTAAATTTAAAATTTAAAAATCAAAATATTTTACGAATTTTGAAAAAAAATCAACAATTAAAAGGTTAAATAAATAAAAATTGATATTACTTTATATAATAGTATATGAGAGTGATGATGTATAAATATAAAATAGATACAAAAAATTAATATAGAATCACATGGCAAATTTGTATCTATTCATTTCAAATAATAAAAAATAAAACTCATTAAATTAGTTTACAATTTTCAAAATGTTACCGTCACCTCATTTTTGTGAGATTTTGTGTATGAAGTTTTTTATTTACAAATCACTTATAGATGTTGAAAATGATTTACTTGTTTGTTTTGAATTCAACATTATGATAATACAACATTGCAATTCGCAATTATGACTTTTGAGTATAATTTTTTATTTTTGAGTATAATTTTTCTTAAAACAAATCACATCAAATGTTTTTACATTCAGCCTTTTTCTTTTTTTAAAAAAATGTCTTTACATTTAATTTGTGAAGGTGAAAAAAAAAAAAAAAACACCTTCAGAGCACTAGCTGGAATCACTTAATGCACCTCTAATGATATGGAATGAATGATGTGAAGGGGTGGGTCCACACTTCTCTCTCTCTGTTCTCTCTCTTTCATGCCATTAGGCATAAGAGTGCTAAATTAGTAGAATATAGCATGATGGTCAAAATACCCATTGGAAATGATCCATAATATGCACTTTATGTTTGTATGTATATGTAACAAATGTGACTCAAAAATTCACATTGCTATTTTGCCCATCCCAACAGCAAGGATGGTGATTCACACATTTGAAATGAAAATATTTGTGATTTTTAAAAAAAAAAATAGTATATTTTTGTATTTATTGAATTTTTTTTTATTTAGTAATTTTTTATAAAAAAAAATTTTGATTTTTTTTTTTTTTAATTTGTCTTTACAAATATTTTACTTTGTAGGTTTATCTAAAAAAAATGTACTAAAAATAACAAAACTCAAAAACTGCATATGAAAACTCAAAACCAAATATAGTTTTTTTTTTTTTGGTTTATCACAACAAGACACATAAGCAAAATATAATCTACCGGTTCTAAATTAAAACTAAAATAAAATGATATCAAAATCATACATTTTAAAATTACATAATTTTATCTTAACTTTAAACCTAGACAACGAGATCAGCACAACAAAAAATCACAAGTGCCAAATTATATATGAAATGAATTAAATAACATCAAACAACACAAAGTCTTCCCTAGAGATGAACAAAAGCCCAACTTTGCAACCATCTATTTTTCTTGGCGATCAAACCGTGTGAGCGCTGCATGAAATGTCAATATTGTTTTGTATGTGACTCATTGTCAAAAAGAATCATTTATTAAGATTGTTATCTGCACTCTTTTCTTTGTGATAATTACACCTTATATATTTTATTATTTAATTGGTACCAAAACATTATGACATGTATTTATAAAAAGGAAAATGATTTGTCCCTCTAAAAAAACCCTCCTAATCCCCTTAATGTCCAAAACGACGTCGTTTTCGGCATTTTTTTTTTTTTTTTTTTTTGCCTTGGTTTGAAATTTAGGGGGATTAGGGGAGATTTTTTTAGGGGATGTAGCACAACCCTTATAAAAATGAGAGTTTGAATGTCACTATCATACATGCACACATATATGTATATAGTGTGAAGAAAATCCGTCACATTCAAATGAACGGATAAATTCAAGTTGTGTGTTACTATTGGTAAATTCTTATGATTCTTTGGTGATCTGTAATTACAAACAATAAGTTTTTGTTAGTTAGGGTATTCAGTCGGGACATTATAATATTTAAGTCACAATTGTAGGTTGTACTACCATATTGTATGCAATCGTTTATCTATGTTTGGTCTTAGGTGGGATATTATGTCTCCCTATCCGATGTTTTTATATGGAGTAATAACTACTATTTTATTAATTGTGGACTTATCCTTAACTTGATCCACCTTTTGCTTGAACTTCACCCGTTTGAACAATATTCCCAAGCCTAGCCCTGAGATTTCCGGGATCCAAAGCCGACAATCAACTAATAAATATCAGTAGATCATTTGGGGTCTTTTACATATTTTTTTTTTCATTCAATGAAAAATTTAGAATAGGTAGCAAAAGATTAATTATTCTTGATGATACAGATTTGTATAAATGCCAATATTATAATAGCAATTAAACAAAAGACAAGACAAATTTTTAATTGATAAGAAAAAAAAAGACCAACCTGTGCTATGCTGCAACTCTGAATTATTAAAAAATTCGTTAGTGCTCTGTTGTGTCGCTTCTCTAAAATTTTTCAAAAAATTGAATTAAAAGTTAGGGTTAGGAATTAGATAGGAAGAGAGAATGAGTGCTTTTAATTTTGAATGGGCTTTTTAATTTTTTAAAGGATCAATTTATTTTAAGCTAATTTTGGTCTTTTTTAATTTTTTTTTGACTTAAAACATATCTAATATATTACACCAAGCAAGGTGATTGTTTAAAATTACCTCCAACATATATTAATTGTACGAAATTAATTGTCACGGAAATTTTCTATCTTTCTATTTCAATATGCTATTAGATATTGAATTATTTCTTGATATTCATATGCCTCAATAATTTGATAGCTAAAGTGTATTGAGATAGCCAAACCAAAAAAAATAAGAAAATAAAAAATAATGAAAAAAAATATCATACTATTGTCTGTGTAATTAATAATGTCACCCAAAACCAACTAAATGCATTAGTCTTGACGTAAAGTTCGCAAATCAAAGACGGCAGCTCCTTTCCCACTTAAAGCAATCAAGACTGGTGTTGGGCAATCTTCCACCAAATTATATGTATATGGTTACCAAAACATATACATTTTTAATCCAAAAAAAAAAAATTAGGGAGTAATTACTTGGTAATTTGAGATCACTACATATTTTTTTGTCTCAATATCTTATTTTTTTTTTTTTTTTTAGGCCCGTTTGGGAACAGACTATTTTAATAATTTTTTGACTTTTTACGAAAAATGTAAGAAAAGTAGAGATAATGTGACAACTTTTAATAACTTTTTGACTAAAATAGCCACTCCCCAAACGAGTTATTGTTCAACTCTTACTAAATATTATTAACTATTTGAGGTACAAACTTGTAGGATTTGTCGAGATTTATCTAATTCATGTAAAAGAGACATTTTACGTGAGTTCCAAAATTAATTAGCTTCTGTTTAGGAAGTTGGTTTGTAGGTTTATTTTGGTTAAAATAGTCACAAAAAATTAAAAAGTTTTTTAACTAAATAAGGCAAAATATCACATTCAATCCATAATTATTACATTCTTTCTCTTAAAAAAAAATTAAAAAATAAAAAAAAAACCAAAATCTTTCATAAAATAAACTTTTTAACTCTAATTAAAAAAAATTAAAAAATCAAAAAATATACCCGGGGCTAAAGTACACAAATCTAATCTTAAGAAACGCATAATCTAATCCGAAGAGACAAAAAGAAGAAGAAAAGAAACGCGTTGTTGGATTCGATATGATGTCATGATTGATGGGACTACGAAGGCAATTCAAACGGTAGGCACAGACAGACAGGCCAGCTAAATGACATTGTCAGAGCTTGGAGTTATGGATTTTCAATTTGGCCACAGCTTCTTTCCGGTTTAAATTTGGATTGGACGGTGCTGTCCGGCCTTTGGGAGCTCACTACGGGTCGTGTTTCGATAATCTAAACTGTGCAATATGTAGAACTCGTCGAGTACTATATATTTGTAAAAAATCACGTTGATCGGATATCGATAGCTATATGATCAAATCAGTTTTTTATGAAAAAAATGGACGGCGAAAAATAAACGGCTTACAAAAAACTGATTTGATCATATAGCTATCGATATCCGATCAACGTGATTTTTTACAGACATATAGTACTCGACGAGTTCTACACATTAAACGGTTTAGATTATCGAAACACGACCCGTAGTGGGCCCCCAAGGGCCAGACAGCACTATCCAATTTAAATTTGGACTGGAGAGAAGCTGTGCCCTTTCAATTTATGGGATAGTATGATCATTTTTTTAAAAATAAATATTCTAAAATTATAAAATTATAATTATTTAATCAATATAAATTTTGCCATGATTGATATATATACATATAAAAACATACAAAGTAAACGAGTAAATTATTAAAAATAAATTCATAATGAAACCCATCAACATTGAGTAACATTTTTTCCTATATTAATATTCTCAAGGTAGAGAGAAATAGACCACCTGGTCTCATCAATACATTACATCGAGTGAAGGAAAATCTAATCTACTAACTAACACATTAAAACTATACATATATTAAAATATAAATAATAAATCACCCAAACGTAAATACACCTACATAAGGTCACAATGGGCATGTATGAGAAGATAAAAGTCAGGGTGGAGTTGAAAAAACCACTCAACAAAAGTTTCGTTTCACATATGAGGTTTTTGGAGTTTTTGGATAAAATAATTATAAAAAGATAAAACAGATTAAAAAGTTAATAAAATAAAATATTACATTCAAATTATAATCATTTTTTTTTTATATCTCATAAAAATTAAAAAAATCTATTTCAAATGAAACTTTTTAATCTTAAATTTAAATAATTAAAAAAATCTAAAAACCACAAAAATCACCATACATCTCAAACAAAGCCATAATCATTTTTCTCAACTGTACAACAATAAGGGAGAGCCTCTCTCTCTAACGCTTTCGGTTCCTAGGGTTTTCGTCTTTGAGCGCCGTTGGGGTGGGAGAGGGGGGCTCCGGCCTCCGGCCGCATCTCTCCTCCTCTCCCCCCTGTTTTTTTCAGCTCTCTCAGCCCTTCTGGTCAATAAGCCATGGAAGCTTAGCTTTCCATTTTCTCCCTCCAGGTGAGGTGTTTTCTTCCCCTTTTGGTGAATTTATTTTGGTTTTCTTCACTCCTCCTCCCCTCTGCCATACCCCAGTCGCAGCCTTCACCAGATCCGTCGGCTCCATCCTCTTCGATTCAAGCCGGCGTCGCCACCACTCTCCTCTTGCCGGTTCGCTGCCTCCACCGTCTGGGCTCCTGGGTTCTCCTCCTCCAACCTGTTGGGTGAAGATCTGCTTCAGATCTGATACCGATTCGGTCGGTGGCTTGAGTTTTGGCCTTCTTTGGTTTTATTTTTAGTTTGGTTTTGTTTTAGAATCCATCGGTGCATAGTGTTGCTTACCCACTTTGTGGATGTATTTCTTTGATCTATCCTTGGCATGCTCTAAAACGGCCGCTTGTCGGCCTCTGCTTGCAGTACGAGCACAAGCACTTGATGTGTAGCTGGGTATTTTTTTCATAGATTTACTCCTGTATTTTCTTTGATTTTCATCTTACCTTTGTTGGTGTAAGTTGTTTTTTGGATGGATTCCTCTCCTTGTAGCTACTTTGAGCTATTTTAATAGATATTACTATTTTCTGATAAAAAAAAAAAAAAAAAAAAAAAAAACTGTACAAAAGTCAAGGTGGAGTTGGAAATATCTACTCAACAAAAGTTATAGCCCTTTTTCTCAACTGCACAAACCAACTTCTTCTTACGCATTGTCAAAACGCGGTACAGACTTGCTTTAGATGTTTGTACGATCTCCATTTTTGAGCCCCTTGGTTTGACTCTCAAAGCCTTGCTTGGTGACCTATTTCAGTTTTTAAAAACCCATTTGACCCTTTTTATTTTATTTGTAGGAATAAAATCTTAGGGTCATAGGAATTGGCATTGGACTTGGTGTTTCTTAGGTGTTAATTGGCTAATTTCATGTTCATAAACCTAAATAAGAACTTTTGGAAGTGTAAAGGAGAAAAAAATTGTACCAAATGATATGATATGTTTGAATTATGAATATATAAATAATTCTGACCATCACAATGTTTCTAAGGCCTCGTTTAAGAACAAATTATTTTAATAATTTTTTGATTAAAATATAAGGTAAAAAAAATTAATATATTTGGAATAACTTTTTGATTTTTTATGAAAAGATATACAAAAAAGCAAAGAGAAAAGAGAATATTTGACTTTTTGATATAGGTTATTAGCTTTTTAATTTTTTTAGTGACTTTTTGACTTTTACGCGAAAATAGTGAGTTGCCAAACGAGGCCTAAATGACAAATATATTACTATCATATTATTATAAAATTTAATTTTATTTAAAATAATAGCATTTTCTTTTGTAAAAAGTCATCATTTGCTCTCAAAATTCATGGCCCCTATTCATAGTCCTCTATGCACTTCTAGTTGGCACCCTATGATCAAAAATCTCAAGAGATGATTATACCATATGATAATTTTGTCTTTAAAAATGTATTTATGAATGGCATTTTCAATTTTTTGTTGCTAAAAGTCTTTTTTTTTTCACTCTTCAAGGCAACCTTTTAGCAACAACATAAATTGATCCCAAAATATTTTTTATAATAAAATTTTTACTATTGGAAACAAAAATTTGGTTCTACAACTCTTATATATTGTAGTGACAATTTAGTAGATAAAAATTAACTTAAATAAGTTTAGAAAAAAAATAATTATCTAAAAACTGGTAGAATAAATTTTTTATTATAAATTTTACCTTACAATAAGTTAATGTGTTTTGAAACTTAAAACATAATCAATTTCGTAATATAATAAGTGTCACATCAATAATGAGTAAATTTTTTTTTTTAATAATCAAATGTCTGACTCAATTTACGTTTATCTTAAGTTTAAACTTGAGACTCACATAAAGTGTCCTCTATTTGAATGGGATAAATCTTAGACAAAATCAGAGAACATAGCCCAAAAAGTTTTAAAAAAAAAAAATTATAAAATTTATTAATAATAAATGAAAATCTTGAAATCCATTATTTTATGTGAGATCCAACAATGCCAACGCTTCGTTGCCTACAATATTCCTTGATAACATGGTTTGTCGTCTACATATGCATGTGAACATCCACACACTCATTTTAACGTTGGAAATGAATGAAACGTTTTAAACCCACTATTATATATCCAATTTTCAAATCTATGAGTTGGTTTGAGATGGGGTTGGTTTTTTAACATTTTAATTTTATGACTATTTTAATTTGAAATTAAAAAGTCTTGTTGATTGTAAATTTTTTTGTTTTTTTTTTACTTTTGTGAAAAAAAACTAAAATAATTATGATTTAGATGTGACATTTTTTAACCTGAGACAAAAAAGTTTACTTTATCTTTTTGTAATTATTTTAATGGCAACTCACTCCAAACCATTTTCTCAAACGAAGATTATATATTAATTGAGTCATAAAGTTTTTATTTATTTATTTTTTTTCAAACCAACTCGTTGAAATTGAAATTGGTGACGCCATTGCTTCTTCGTTATTTATTTTAGTTAGATCAGAAACAGTATCTGAAGTAGGTTTCAAATGTTGGGAATATTTTTCAAGGATTGGTTATGTTTTGTATTGTTTTGTTTTATATGTTTTAAAAATGAAAATGTTATTAAAAAATTGGAAAACTTGTATTTTTTATGTGAAAATAATTTTCAAAAATTTTAAATTGGTTGCCAAAGCCATCGGTGAATCCGAAGTGAACTTGAATATTTCAAATGATAAGAACGTAAATTTAAAATGTTCTTAAAATGGATGTTCATAGCCGGACTCTATTAAAAAATAATTTGACGGATAAGTTCAAATATAATTTTTTTTTTCTCTAATTTCAATAACAAAAATATGAAATTAAATGTGTTTAAGTTTAACTTGTTTAGGTTTTGAGTGAATTTTAAATAATATTTTAATTGAATGAAAGTCAAATTGTCTTTTTATAATACATTTATGTTTATTGATTCAAGTTTACAGAATTAACATAGGTTAAAATGTATTTAAATATGATTTATTTATGATAGTAGCTCCTCTTCAGTCGACCCAATCTTGGGCCCACTTCAGGTTAATTAAATATTGATAATCTTTTGATTAGATCACATTTGTTATAAATAAATAAAAAAATTACACTATCTTCAAAATCGTATAGTTCATTTATTTTTTTAGACAAATATGATTTAATCAAGTAATTACTGCCCCAATCAATCTTATTTAATAGAAGAGTTTTAAAGAGAGCCCTACTGTTATGACTTAAACCCGCCCCTATGGGTTTAGCACCGTAACCGGCTAGTAATTCGAGATTACCGAAGGTCTGCTTAACAGTAAAACAGTAATACAGAGTACAGGGGCTGGCGGAAGCCAAAACAGTAATTAAAAGATGTCCAATGAGCTGTGACAGTCTGTATGCAAAAAGGCTTTTCCATAACATTTTTACATTCAGTACAAACACAGTATGCACAATATATATACAGTCAACCAGGACAGGGACCAAATCCCTATTAGAACAGTACAGTACAGTAACAAACTTAACATTAGTACAAAACAGGGACGGAAAGGGGGAAACTAAAACACCCCTAAGCAGCCAAAGCTTGCATAGATCTAGAACCTCAAAGTGAGGCACAAATGTTGGCTTGACAAAACTGGAGTTTATCCTGAAGCCTCTAGCAACGGTCCGGTGCCTGTACACCTACATATATATATGAGCAGTGAGCTAAAGCCCCGTGAATAACATATGCGTAAAGAGGTTAAGAATGAATGTCCTTTCAGTATTGAAAACAGTCAATTATCAGTATATTAGTCAATCAGTTTGTGGCTCATATACATGCCATAACACTCATTCAGAAACTATAATAGTCATAAGTGGTACATCCAATAGCAAACAGTACAGTAGGTCTTAACAGACCGAACAGTCAGTTGATGGTCATCATATCAGTAAACAGTAGTGGTTCCAAACATGGGAACCGACAGAGATCTCTGTGACAGTAGCAGTACAGTACAGTAACAGTAAATTGCTATGGATGTTACGAATACAGTTCATAAATAGGACAAACATTCATTCAGTAAGAAATATCATTTCGAAAAGCGGTACAGTTGTTCATTCAGAAAATATTCATGATTGAACATATCTTTACAACATCGTTACTCACAGAGTTCTGGGCTACAGATAAGCTAGAGCGCATCCACGGATGCCAACCCTACACAGTTACAGGATGAACACACACTAAGCTACACATTTGGGAATTAATAACTTAGTCCCTAATTTGCTTCGGTGTGGTTCTACATCAATATCCTCATTAAGATGCCTTAAACTAGGTCTAGGAATACCTATGATGGAATGAGGATGCAAAGATGCACTTAAAACATTTTCAGAATTTTCAGAAAATAGGGGTCCCGCTCAAGCGTGGCTTTCACCGCTCGAGCGGACATGCTGACAAAAGAGCTCCGCTCGAGCGTGACTTTTCCTGCTCGAGCGGACTGCAAAACATGCCAAAAGTACTAGATGCACGAAATTCACGCTCTACGGGCGCTCGACCCCCGCTCGAGCGTGTGACTCAGATCCCCGCTCGAGCGTGCATTCCCCCGCTCGAGCGGACTGTAAAACAATGCAAAGTACTGGATACACGCATTTCTCGTTCAAGCATCACTTTCCCCGCTCGAGCGGACTGCATGAACTCAGCATGTACGCTCGAGCGTAGAGTTCCCCGCTCGAGCGTGAGTCCAAAATCTGAAATTTCCAGATTTGAACCTCAAGCTCAAAACCAAGTTTTAATGCACCAAATTCGATCTTCTTGGGCTAATTTTCTAGAAAACTCTTGTAAACTCATAGTATAACATGTTTCAAAGGCCAATTTGTAAAATCAAAACTCAAGGGTAATTCAATTAAACACAATTTCATCTCAAAATTCAAGAACATGATGTACATGCAACATGCATGAACTTAAACAACTTCAAAACCTCAAATACTTGCTCCAAAAAGCCAATTCCTTCAAAATCATGATGAATTCATGGACTATAACAATAATATGGACATGCATGCAAGAATTTCCATGAAAACAACTTGAAACTTCAAGATATGCACATGCATGCATGAGTTAAGCCTCTATTCAACAATCTACAACCACTTTATGATCTTAAGCTTCTATTTACCATGAACCATGCGACAATTAACTTGAATTCACAAACAAGAAGGTAAATGTTCTACCTTAGGTCTTGAATGCAAGATATGAGAGCTCAATTATGCAATCAACCTTCAAAACTTCTAGTTCTCCAAGCAATACACAAGGAAATAGGGCTGCAAATGAACTGAGCTGTTCGTGAACAGGCTCGGCTCGGCTCGGTAAGGGCTCGGCTCGGCTTGGCTCGTTTAGTAAACGAGCCGAGCTCGAGCTCGATTATTGGGCTCGTTTCGTTAACGAGCTGAGCTCGAGCTCGCATGTGTTCGGCTCGGTAGGCTCGGCTCGTTTATCTTTAATTAAATTATATAATAAATATATTATTTATATATTAAATAATATATAAATATATATAAATACATTATTTATATATTAAAAATATACAAATATATATAATAATAATATAAAATGCATTTTTTATATATTAAATAATATAAATAATATAAATAATATTTTTTATTTAAATATTTATATTTAAATAATATAAATAATATTAAAAAAAAATTATCGAGCCGAGCCGAACCGAGCTCGAGTTCGATAAAAATTAACGAGCCGAGGCCGAGCTCGAGCTCAATAAACGAGCTCGATAACTTAACGAACCGAGCTCGAGCCCAGCAAAGCTCGGCTCGGCTCGGCTCGTTTGCAGCCCTACAAGGAAATCAAGCTATCTCCTAGCTCTCTCTCTCTAGTCGGTTGTGGGTTTCAAAAAGGCTGAAGAAATGTGTTTGAAAAAGTCTCAAATGTGATATAAGAAGTTGGCCACTCAATGGCAAAATGGTAGATAAGTCCAACTAATGTAATTTAGCTTATTTAATCTAATTTAATCATACTAAATCAAAATTCAATTAAATATACCCTAAAATCACATAATTCTTAATTAGCATAAAACATTAATCAATTCAGATTCGGCCGCCGATAAGGCCTTCAATTTGCGGTTTAACACATAAAACATGAACAGATAATTTAGCAGTTAACAGATAGAATTGCATTCAAACTAACACACTCAATCAATCGGTTCAGAATTTCAGTCAATCAGTCAATTAACATGCTTAATCATAGATTAGCACTAATCAGTGGGGTTATCAGTAAACAGTAATGAGGGTTGTCACATATACTTATGTGGCAAAGCAAAAAAAACAAAACAAAAATGTTTTGGAACTCTAATTTGTGAACTCTAATAGCTTTAGTGGGGGTGAGCCCCACTGTGATGTGATGTGATTTTTTTTTTTTTCCCTCTTTGAGCTGCCAGCTCAATAGAGCTCTATTTTTAAAGCTACCAATCATTGCTGGGAAAAAAAAAAAAAAAAAGAAGCTAGCACAAAGCATCATATCACAGTGGGATCCATCACAATTAGAGCTCTTAATCATTTTTGTATTTTTTATATGAATAATATATTTGACAAGTCTTATAAAATAAACGATTCAAATTATCAATGTAAGCCTAAGGTGAACGCATAGAGCACCGAACTAGATTGAAGAGAAATTAGTCCCTTCATTTATATACAAAAATCTCAAATGGGACAAAAACTTTCAAAATCTAGAGAAGATAATTTTGCCAAACCAAATAACACCCAATCCAACTAAATTCACTTTCATATCATATCACATATGAAATCGTTGACAAAATTGAGACTTAGTTAGGCATACAAACATTGAAACGTACACAGCATGAACAAAACATTGTGGAATGTTGGATTGTATGATTGATTTTCATAGGCCGCAAATGCAGACAACATACGCAGCTTCCTAGTGTCAATCTTATAGATCCGTTAGCCACCACCACGACAACAATAATAGTGTTCATTTAGTACTAGAATGGATGGACCCCACAAGTACCAGACTTTGATACTTTGCTATTTTGCTATCAAACAATATCATAGCTGGCTAACCCAACGTTCGAATTGGTGGTGAAAAATGGAAAAAATCAAAGTAAATTTCTTATTTCACCTGTTAATCATTATTACCGTTCTAATGGGTTTAGGTAAGTTGCATTAACTTTGAAGAGATAAGATTAGCTAAATGCATTGATATTTGGATTTGAGTCAATTACTTTGTATTTGATAAGAATATTTTTAGTACGGTAGGTTTAATGGTAATTATCAACTCTTAAAATTAAAAACAGAAAAAATACGATATCGCCGTAATGTCGCAAGTCAATACATGTTTTTATGACATGTATCAGAAAGTTGGTTAGTAATATAATAGATATCGCTAACTATGTACGTAATTCGAAATGACCGCGCCTGTTGGTTAGTAATATAATAGATATCGCTAACTATGTACGTAATTCGAAATGACCGCGCCTGTTCTCTTTAATGACACGTTATCATGCAACGTAATTAGTGGAGAAGCTCATGACCCTAATTTGGTCACACGTGAGTAGTTGCTGTCGTCGATAATTTCCTAGTCAATAATTATTTTTCTTTTACTAATTATAAAAATAAAAATTATTATATATTTTTATTTTTGTTTTGGTACTGTAACAACATAAAAAATGTAATAAAGATATGGAAAATTCTAACATGTACATCTTTGAAAGGAATGCACTATATGCACTACTAGTTATGCTATGTTTTTCTTCAGTTATGATCAATTTTCTTCTTTAATTATGACTCATGAGTTTTTTAGTTATGTCCCATGTTATGTTTTGTTATAATATTTTTTTATAGTTATAAATCAAAAAGTATGAAATTATGTTATTTTTTTTTTTAATTATAAGGTGCATATGACACACACCTTTAAGAGGTGTGTACCATACTGTTTCCTAAAGATATATGTGCTTTTGATCAGCAATAAAGAAATTTGTATTTTAATAAGTTTCTATTTTTATTTGAAAATAATGGGTCATTCTCACATGAATCAAACTATACAGATGAATTGAAATTTGTGGTATAAATATAAATAAATACAAATAAATAAAGTAAAGAAAATGGGAAGAAATAAATAAAGTAGAGCTTTTATTACATGTGTCATTTTTTTTACCCGTGCTTTATTTTGTATGGAATGGGACACCATGTCACTTGGTATACCTGTTACCTAAATACTTTATCGGTTAAGCTACATGAACTTTGAAGAGATATGGTTAACTGAATGCTTTGACGTCTAAATTCGAGTAATTTATTATGTATTTGACAAGGATACTTTTAGTACGGTAGATTTTAACGGTAATTATCGACTTGTAAAATTAAAAACAAAAAGCGTATGGTGTCAGCGTAATGTCGGTCAAAATTCTTCTATTACTTAAGACAATACATATTTTTATGACATGCATAAAAAAATCCGTTAGTAATATAATAGATGTCGCTAATTGTGTACGTAATTAGGGGCAGTTGTGTCTGTTTCCTTCGATGGCACGTATCATGCAACGTAATCAGTGAAGGAGCTTATAACCCTAATTTAGTCACACGTGAGTAGTTTCTCTGGTCAATAATTTCCTAGTCAATGATTATTCTTTGTTTATCGAGTATAAAAATAAAAATTATAATATATATTCTAACACTGTAAAATTTAATAAAGAAATATGTATATTTTTATCAGCAGGAAAGAAATTTGTATTAATGAGTTTCTCATTTCTTTTGAAAATATGGGGTCATTTGCATATGAATCAAACTATACAAGTGAAGTGAGATTTGCGCTAAATTTTTTTTTTTTTTTTAAAAAGTAAGTAAAACAAATGGAAAGAAATGTTAAAAACTAATGATTTAATTACACAAATGTTCAAATTTGAAAATAAAAATAAAAATAAACAAATTGCATCTAAAATTCTACTAAACACAATTACATATGGATACAAATTTAAAAAGAAATAAAAGGACTTCCCGAATTGCCAAGGATGCGTAATGGTGATTTCTTGAAATACGTATATCAACTTCCTCAAAACCTCTTCACATATGTTGTTGGATAAGTAATTAATGGGTTATTTCTTGTTGCAATACCTATAGAAACTCTATTGAAACTTCAAAAATGTTGTTGGGCGATTAATGAGTTATTTCTTTTAATGCCTATATCAGATTCCTCATAAGTTCTTCAAATGTTATTTTGAAGTGTTTGTCAATTTTTTTGAAACTTCTTAAAAAAACTTTACTTTTAGAGTAATGTTAGGGATTATGAAAAAAATATCATGAAAATGATCATGAAGGATTCTCCACCTTTAGATTACACATACAATAAAACACCACACACTAATCAAAGGATGAAAAATTTTAATGATACATTTCATGATATTTTTTTCATGATTCCTACCATTACTCTTAACTTTAATGGAAGAAAGTGATATACAAATACTACTACCGACAGAAACACAACATGAGAAAAAAAGAAAAAAAAAAGAAAGAAAAAAGAAACTACATTGGACAACAATGTTGTGATAAACGTAAAATAACTTCCGTATAGAACCTGAAGAACTATTCTTGTATTTTTAATATTTTGACTTTCACAAAATAACTTATTATATATATACAATTTTTTCATTGTTGGGTGAGGGTAGAAACTTACTTTGTTTGCTATGTCTAGATTATTAGGTTATTTTGGTCACTTAATTTTTTTTTTCCCACTGTAGACTAGGAGTAGTTGAACTAGGATGAACTAGGAAGAAGAACACGTGAAAATGTGACACAAAAGCAAACTATTCACATGCAAGAAAGGGAAGCTATTCACCAAATCGTAGAAATTTAACCACATAAAATATAAGATAAGATATATAATAAAATTAAAATAGTTACAATTATAATATTGAATAATATTATACATAAATTAATTTTTTATAAATGTTTTTACTTATGAAAACAAAGACAATGAATCTTATATGTATTTAGAAATGTGGGATTAATAGTAACAAATTTAATCAATTGATGATCACTAAATTAGAGAAGTACATGTTATTTTCATACAAGAAATTACGAGTTAAGAATTTGAAAATTAGACGGATGACTGACATTTTTTTTTCTCAATTAAAAAAAAAAACTCATTCTTGATAATTTTTTAAAACTTATTTTGTAGAAGAGATTACATAGATAAAAAGAGAAATTACATATATTCTATGATAATAAAAAGGAAAGTACACTTCAGTGGTATTTTTTTTTAAAAAAAATTATAGATTAATGAAAAAGTGTATGAATTTAATTATTAAAATGTATAATATTTACCATTAAGTTGAATTTGTTTTTTTAAAAAAATTACACTGGATTGTTATTTCCCCTAATAAAAATAAATTAAGTAATTAATATAAAAACATTGCCTTGCATGTTTTAGTCTAGTATCTTTAATTTTCTTCTTTATTCATTTTTCATACTAATAATTTTCTTATTTATTTTTGAAAACTAAATAGTAGTAAGTGCCACCACAACCAACTCCAATTTCCCCCTCAATTCAACCCCACCCACCTTCTCCCTCCCCCTCCCCACTCTCTCCACTCTCTCTCTCTCTCTCTAAAAAAACAGAGTATATATATCAACACACAGACACACAACATTTCACAATCTCTCTCTCTCTCACCATGGCACCTCTCAACTTCCTCCTCCTCTCTCTCATCCTCTCTCTCTCCTCTCTGACCATCCCCCCATCATTCGCCGCTTCTGGTTCAATCGCAGTGAACTACGGCCGAATCGCAAACGACCTTCCAGACCCGTCCAAAGTAGTTCAACTCCTCAAATCCCAAGGCCTCAACCGAGTCAAGCTCTACGACTCCGATTCAACCGTCCTCGCCGCTTTCGCCGATTCCAACATCTCCGTCACCGTCGCTCTCCCCAACGAGCTTCTCTCCTCCGCCGCCTCCACCCAATCCTACACCGACACTTGGGTCCAATCCAACATCCTCCCTTACTTCCCCAAAACCCAAATCGAAGCCATCGCCGTTGGCAACGAAGTCTTCGTCGATCCAAACAACACCACCAAATTCCTCGTTCAAGCCATGAACAACATGTACTCTTCTCTTTCAAAATCAAATCTCCAGAATTCGATCAAAATCTCATCCCCAATCGCTCTCACTGCTCTTCAAACCTCATACCCATCTTCATCTGGTTCATTCAAAGCCGAATTAATCGAACCAGTGATCAAACCCATGCTCAATTTTCTTCAAAAAACGAGTTCATACCTCATGGTCAATGCATACCCATTCTTCGCATACACAGCGAACACCGGTGTGATCTCTCTAGACTACGCTCTGTTTCGGGACAATCAAGGCGTGGTGGACTCAGGCAGTGGTCTCCGATACTACAGTCTCTTGGATGCTCAAATCGACGCCGTTTTTGCCGCTTTGAATTCGATAAACTACGGCGATGTGAAGATGGTGATCTCTGAAACTGGGTGGCCTTCCAAAGGAGATGCGAATGAGGCTGGTGCGAGTGCGGAAAATGCGGCGGCGTATAATGGGAATTTGGTGAAGAGAGTGCTTACTGGGAATGGGACTCCATTGAAGCCCAATGGAACTTTGGATGTGTTCTTGTTTGCGCTTTTCAATGAGAATCAGAAAACTGGGCCTACATCGGAGAAAAATTATGGTCTGTTTTATCCTAATGAACAGAAGGTTTATGATATTCCACTCACACTTCAGGTAATGGTGCATGAAATATTGAGTAAATTGGAAAATCGAATTAAATTGATCACTTCCGGGCTATTTTGAGAAAGGTGGTTATAATCAATTTTTTTGATTAAAAGTTGTTTATAAGTAGTTTTTTTTGTAAGGGAGGAGATGGATTATAATTTGGAAAGTGGATCATAACTAAAAGGGGCCTAAATTAAATTGATTTGATTTTTTTTTTAAAAAATGATATACAAATTTATTTTTTAAAGCCACTTTTTAAATTATATGATGTATTAAGAAAATGATTTGTTAATAATCAGATAATATTTAATTATCAGTTAATTATTTTTTTTGGCACATTACTAAATTTAAAAATTGATTTTAATTCTTAGATATGAATAATAATTAGTGTGTTTGGTTTTAATTTTATGAATTTAATTTTTTAGAAATTGACTTCTTTTTTTATTTTTTGCTTTTTTTATTTTTAGTGAATATTTTAAACATTTTTTGTAATTTTTTTTAGATCTACCTTACGTAGTTGTATTTAAAAATTAAAATATTTATAAAAAAAATATTTAAAAAAATTAATAAATATACAAGAATATGAAAAATGTATTGAATTCTTCGTTTTTTTTTTGTTTTTGTATTTTTGGTATTTAGTAAATTTTCTAAAGATTTTTTTCACCAATATTATATTTTTTAAATGTATTTATATTAGACGTTTTTAAAAATTAAAAAAATTGTTTAGAATATATTAAAAAAATTAGTGAAAAAAAAATACAGAAAATAAAAAATTTCAATTTTTAAAAAAAAAAATAAATTCTGAAAATCCAAACCGAACTAGAATAATACTTTTTTTAATACATTTTCCTTTATAAGTTTTAAATTCATTGAACTAACTTGAGACCGAGACTTGTATGTATTTTATAAAATTTTATATATTTTTATGTAATTGCTCTGTTATAAATATCGGTTGTTTGAAAATTCTCAAATAAAATATATATGTATATAGATATTGTCATTAGTGTTTTTTAAAAAAATTATGTTAATTTTTTTTTGTAGTCAGTCTTGGGTAGACTAATTTAGAAATTAAAAAAAAAATGAAAATTTTCAAAATAAAAATGAAATCTTTTTGTTTTTCTAGATTTTTTTTTAAAAAATTTAAATTTTTGATTGTATTGTTGAGTAAAATTTAGAAGTCTAAATATTTTTAATTTTTTAAAAATTAAATTCACTAAAAATCCAAGTAAACAAAAAAGAAAGAAAGAAAGGAAAACACAACTGCATTTAATTAATGATTTCATATATACGACAAAAGTTAAGAGTTATTTAGATTTTATCCTGTATTTTCAAATTGGACAACTCATTGATAGAAATTAAATAATTTATTTAAATTTTTCTATAATAATTTAATTTTTTTTCTTCTTTTTGTTTTGTATAATTCTTTTTGATATATACACAATATGTTATTGTTTGTAGTTGTTGGTTTATATTAATTTTTAAGATAATATTTTATTCTTTATTCTTTATTCGTCTTCTTATTATTATTATTTTGATGGGATTATTCTTTATTATTTTTGTTATGTTTAAAGAAATGTTTAAAACTTATTTATTCTAATATTTTATTATTGATTGATTTTAGTATCAAAAATGTCTAAGACCCCTTTTTTTTCGGGTTGTGATTAGTGCCCCGAATTTGGGGGCACTAATGGCACTAATTTCTATTTAAGGCAAAAAAAGAAGAAAAAAAAAAAAGTTATCCAGATTAGAAATTAGGGGCATTAGTGCCCATCTTTTTAGTGCCACAAATCATTTTTATTTTTTTTCCACCCCTTTGATCCCCTCTCTCTCTCTCATTGGTTGGATTTTTTTTTTTTTTTTTTCCTCTTGTCCTCCAATCATCACCTGTCACATGTGTGTGTGGGGGTGGTGGGGTGGCATCACTCCTCTTTTAGTATAGTGGAATTGTTTTTTCACTAACCTAACTTGAACTATATTTTGGTTTGGTCACAGTTTGTTTGGTTCCAAATTACAAATTTTGGATTCAAAAATAAAAAAATTTAGAACGCTGATTTTAAATTTAGAGCTAAAAAATTGACCAATGTGCAGGCTCTAAATGGGGTGCAGTCAACCCCGATCAATGGAAGTAAATCCCAGGTGGCAACATCTCCGACGCCTAGTGGTGATGTGGCGGCGAGTGCGGCGGTACAAACCTGGTGTGTGGCGAATGGGAATGTTGGGGTGGAGAAGTTGCAAGCAGCGCTTGATTATGCTTGTGGTCAAGGAGGAGCTGATTGCCGTCCGATTCAGAAGGGTGCCACATGTTATGATCCGAATAGTGTGGTGGCGCATGCATCGTATGCATTCAATAGTTTTTATCAGATGAAGGCACGTGGGAGTGGGACGTGTGATTTTGGTGGTGCAGCTTATGTGGTCACGCAACCTCCTAGTGCGTATCCTATCTCCTTTCTATTTTTTTAATTTTTAATTTTTAATTTTTGTTTCTTTTTCTCATTTTTTTGTATATTTTTTATGAACAACCTACCATAGATTTATTAGAAAATTACCAAACTAATTAGAAAATAGATAAACTAATTATTTTAGAGATGAAAATAATTATAATAGTGATGAAAATTTGTAAAAACAATTACAAATTAGTGAAAATATTTTGTAAAATGACCCATTTACCCACCAACTAATTTTCTCATAGCAGCCTCTCACTCACTCTTACTTGATCGCCGCCAATTCTTCCTCACCCAATCCTTCCCCACGACCGCTCCTTTGTTTCTTTTGCCCCTCTTCCCTCCAATTGCATGTCCCGCCACTTTATAACATCATGATTTATTTTAATTCATTAACTTTTGTCCATTTTGATAGAATGCTCATTCGAGTTGATTATGTCATCTCTACTATTGAAGAAGCACACTTTATATGAAAGTTTTGTTACACGAACAAATCAAATCAGGAGAAGAAATTTTGAGAACTCATTGAAACGTTTTCATTTGTCCCATTATATTTTTTAATCCCATTAATTTTCTTATCATTTATTTATAGGTGTGCATCTATATAAATTATACATAATAATTGAAGCACATACGTAGAAGTAATAATCAAAGAGACATTGGTCAACCTAGATGCACCAATGAGGTGCCCAATCCTAAATTATAAAATTGGCAAAGCAAATTGATAGATGTCATCACAAGAAAACCTCAAAAATAGGTTTCCCATTAGAGGCATCAATGTGTTGTTTCAATTATCAAACTAATTTGAATGTTTTGATGTCAGCCATAGCTGTATTGCCAAAGTATTTAATGCTTTAATTTATTGTTCAGCTAATTCAATCAAATTATTTTTTACTCTTCTGTCAACTATTTATTTCTTGTTAAGATTTAACTGAAGCATTTGATGTTAAGGTTATTACTTAAGCGACCATACTTCTGTGTTTAAGCAACGCATATATATATTCGTCTTTCTTTGAATTTCATTATTGCGAACATACAGAATACTTAACGTGCTAGCTACAACATTGCATGAGTCAATATACACAGTGCCTAATATCCATTATTTACGGCTAAAATTACTCGAGCATTTAGTCCAATTCTTTTCCTTAGTGTCAGCTTAACAGAATACTTTCGTAGTTATTTTTCTTTTAGATTTTTACGCATTTCACTGCTCCATTAAAAATTGTCTCTGCTTCTACCATACTCCAGCTTGGTAGTTTTCTTCACATGTTCAAATTTGAGCTATGGTAGTTTTCTCTAGATGTTTCTATTATCCAACAAATTTTGAGTATAAGATTATTGTTCAATAAAACTTAATAAGTTTGTCTTTAACTTATAACTGACCTTGCTCTAATGTTAATCATTAGTTTTTGATTTTATACAACAATGTCACATAGTATTTTAGGTTGGATGATATAGTAACATGATGTTTTTTGTGTTGCAGAATATGGCAGCTGTGTTTTTCCTACAGGATATTGAGCAGGCAGGGATAGGAGGGACTAGGGTGCATTTGGATAAATAAACTAATCAGATATACATTGATTTTGTTTAGATGCTATCTCATTTTTTATTGCATACATAGTTTATAGTTATTATTCTAATAGAAATATATTATTGGGTTAGGTGTGGTTGTTTTAATCTGGTTTGACTATTTTGTCTTTGTTCATCCTATCCCTTTCTTGGATTTTTTTTTCTCTCTCTAGTTGGTAGTTTTGCAGTTAAAAATTCTGACTGGTGAGATAGAAAATAACACCTCTTCTAGATTCCTCATCTCATTTTGAGATTGGTTTCTTTCGGGTTAACTAGTTGATCCAATCTTTTTGTTGTGAAATGGGTTATTATTAATTTTATATTTTTTTTTCCACAAAAATTGATTGGATCCGCTAATTAGACAGAATTTGACTCTTTTAATTTTTAGAGATTGAATTATCTCTTGTTGATGATGTTGTCAAGTCAACATTCTATCTCACAAAAAATAGATTGGATCAATTAATTAAGATAATTTGACTCTTCCACTAATACGCTTAACAATTTAGTCACTTCTATCTTAAACTATAAATGATTTATTATAACCTTTTAGAAAAAG
The DNA here is from genome assembly GCA_030407325.1 of Camellia japonica. NCBI lineage: Eukaryota > Viridiplantae > Streptophyta > Magnoliopsida > Ericales > Theaceae > Camellia > Camellia japonica. The sequence goes on along the minus strand of JAPPVO010000031.1, from coordinate 12,708,237 downwards.
ATTAGATGACAAATGCAAAATTTTTGTTGGCATGTGGTATCAATATTTCAATCCTATGGGGTATCATTTGGCAAATTAAGAGAGAAATATGGACAAAATAGTGGGTTATTCTCTATTCTTGTTTGGTAATAATAAAAGATAAACAAAAAAAACTTTTAAACGTGACTTCAAAAAGGAAAAAGGGAATTACTTTTTGTGAAAAGTTAAGGCAAAATTGCTAATTAACACCGTAGCTTTTCTCTTTAATTTTGGAGTGTCTAAAAAAAGTAAGTTTTAAGATTAAAATATATTTTTCTCCATTTCTTTCTTCTTTAAGCCATCCTCATTGGTTATTTAAGATGAGAAATTTTCTTTTATACTTTTTTCTCTTCAAATCTCCAATTCCAAATTGAAAGTTGAAATGATGGTTAGCTTTCTTGTCAAGCCGTTTTAAGCCAACTAACTAAATTTTGAGTTTTTAAATCTCGTCATATGCCACTAAGATTAGTCCAATGTTCGACTATTTTACTAAGAGATCACTGATTCGACTCTTTCTCTCTTCCTCCAATATACAAAAAAGAAAGAAGGAAAAAAAAAAAAAAAAAAAAAAGAGGACATAATCTAAGCCCATCTAGCATATATTCTTACTTATATTTTTTTTAAAATAAAAAAAAAACAATTTCAATTAAAAGTCACAAACAAAACGATAGGAATTGTACTCTAATACCAATCTTAATTAATAGTAGTAGAGAAAATTAGAGAATTATGGTGGATACCTACCACAAATTGTACAAAAATTGGGGTCGACAGAGATGGAATGGATTGAACACTTGGTTGAAGCCTGCAAGATAGGCCCAATTAGATTAAACAGGTTTTAAAAAACAAAACTTTAGGCCTGGCCCAACCCATGTGCATGATATACTTTGAGAGGATTGGCCTCACGTTTTGCCAAACTCTCAGAGTTTGTTTGGGATTCAGTTAACTACTCCAATTCTTTCATCAAAGTTTTTTTTTTTTTTTTCAATTTCTCTTCTCATTAAATTTGATGAATTTTTTTTTCTCTAATGCTTCATTTTTTAAAATATTCATCAAATTAAATTTGATAAAGGAATTGATAAGTTTTCAGTTTGATGAAAAAAATAAAGAAAAATAACCCATAAGTCCTGTTTTGCTCTTAAGTTTACTAACGAGTCCTATCAAATTTTAATATGGCCAACTAAGTCCTATTTGTGATAAAAGGTTCCCAAAAGATTCATTGATCCATAGTGGTGTGTCTTATTTCAATTTTACCCTTCCTATTTAATATAAACAATAATTTTATAAAAAGTTTAACTTAATTAAAATTTAAAATTTTAATTGTAAAAATTATTAATCTTATACTTATAATTTTTTTATGAAAAATCATTTAATTTGAACAATTAAAAATAATTTAATTATAAAATTTCTAATAAATTAAAAGTAGTTATGAATTTTTTTTGTTCATATTTTAATGAGAAAGATAAAATGAAAATAAAATGTACTCTTACGAAAAATTGAATTTTTTAACGTATAACAATTTATAATAATAAAAAAAAAAACATAAGATTTATATGTTAATATTTAAATTTGATATAACCCAATATTAATTTTTAAAACAAAATAGAACTTTTTGATAATTTTTTCATTGTGATTTCTATTTTTTTAATACAATATCAAATTTTTTATAATTAAAAAATATTATTTTACTTAGATTAAAAATATTATTAAATGAGAGATAAAATTGAGATAACTTCCACCATTATGGAGTAATGAACTTTTTGAAAATATTTTATGAAAAATATGACTTAATTGTCCATATTAAAATTTGATAGGACTTGATAATAAGCGTCAAATCAAAATAAGACTTGTTGATTATTTTCTCAAAAAATAACTCTCTTTTGACTCGATCAACATTTGATGACATAATTGAAAATGATTTTTGATCATTTGCTCATCAAATTTGCTTTTAACAAGTATTTTTGAGAGAGGAAAAAAGGAAAAAAAAAAAACAAAAGAAAGGAAGAACACAATATTTTTTGGGGAAAAAACCAATAAATCCCAAGTTTGAACATTTTGAACCATATGATCTTGTAATTTATTTGAAAGACTGAAAGATCCCAATTCAATGGTATTTTCGTTTTAGCCCTCGAATGGCACGCGATGTAAGGTTGTTTGGAAGGGGTAAATTGGGGATTTGGTGATGTTGTAGTTACTAAATTGCCCAAAAGCTTATTATAGGCTTTTTCCCTCTATTGCGAACAACACGTCGATTGGAACAGCAACGTTTCTATAGTAGATGTTGCGTTGTTGATCTTCATTTCTGTGTGAGTTGGATGTTAGATTTGGCAATGTTGCATTTTTTCAATTTCATTTTCTTAAATAACATTACAGAATCCCATCAAAACCCTAACATTTGGAAAACCCTTTCTATCGATGTTACATCTGCGAAATGGCGTGGAGAGGGGGGTATTTCGGTCTACAATTAACATTGTCGGTGGAATACCGGTGATCTCATGTCAGTCCGTCGGAGGCATCGTTGATCGTGTGTTAGTGCGATGACAATAGGTATGGGTTCTTGTCAATGTTACATTGAATATTTGTGGGAAATAAGACATGGAAGTCGATGATTGAAAATTGGATGTTGTTCAAATGCTACGTCTTGTGGACCTTAGGTGATGTTGTTAACAGGGTTTGCAATTGTGATGTTGTGTGTGTGTACAAAGTGGCATACGCATGTTGTTTTAGTTAGTGTTGTAGTTAATGTTTGTGTTATTAATTGGGTGTCGAGTGATGCTATTATTTCTAGGATATGGGGTACCAGTGATTACAAATGTGATGTTGTGCATGTATGTGAAGCAGCAAACGCATTGTTTTCAATTTATTTTTTGATTATTGGGTGAGTATGTGGTAATGTTAGTATTGTTGAGGGCCAAAGAGAGGATGTATGCTTGTAAATGTTGGAAGGGTGTGGTGATAAAAGGTTGCATTGGCAAGTGATGGCCTGGGGTTGTTGAGCTTTGTGAATGTTAAGTTGTGTAGTAGTTGTTTTGTACAAAATAACTTCTATCGTACACTTGTGTTTGCGATAAGTGTACGACAGAAGGTAATTGTGAAGTTGTATGTGTCACAATTCCGGTAATGTTAATCGTATGAGTAGTTAATTGTTTTTCTCCATAACTTTGGTTGTTTTCTTGACTTGGTTGTCTATGATTTACTTGCACACATGCGTTGCCATATTGGGGAGCAGTTGACCCATATAAGATTCGAAATTTTGAGTTTAGGTTTTGTTTGTACGTGGCGTTTTTTTTTTTTTTTTTTTTTTTTTTTGGGGGGGGGGAAATGTTACGGGATTAAGATAGTTGATGTGTCCTATATTTGTTTGGCATTATGTTATGTACATTAGTTAGAGTAATTATAGTGTGCAGTGTGTTATGATATTCTGTATGTTTGTTTGTTTGTTTTTTTTTTTTTCTTTCTTGTGAATCGGTTTGAATTTGGTGTTGTGATTCATGTAGTAAGTAATGTAGAACGGGAAGGTTCAGCACGCTGGTATGGGTGGCGTACACGATGGTCGCCGTTGTCTATCCAAATGTCAACGAGAATGACGCTGAGAAGACAGGCACAACTGCCACTCAAGAAGAAGAAGGTGAGTGTCGCCTGTGGAAGGAAAATTGAAGTCGACACGCCTAAGCTTATGTACTGTTCGAATGTTGTGGGTGTGATTGAAACTGTTCTTGAGTTGGAGTTCAATGTAGGACAGATCCGACAACTGCAAAAGACGCCGTTTTGGCTAATGATAGAAGCAATTCGTGTTCACAACCTCAATCCGAAGGCATTTAAAAAATGTGATGCTACAGTGTGTCGTCTAATCCAGATGTACAATCCTGCTGATAAGAAATACTACATTGGGGGGATCGGGCTGCCGTTACGGAATAACGACATCGGATAAATGTTTGGGGTTCAATGTGGAAAAAAAACGCTGGACCTATCATCGGGTGTGAATGCGCCATCTTATTTTATTTAGCACCGTTGTCTAAATGTCAGCTAGATTTATTCGAAGGTGATAAAAGATTTACTACTGGTTGTAGTACGTGTCACGACTGAACGAAACGAGTAAGATGTTGGGAAACTGCTTTATCTGTATATATGTGCGAAACTGTTTTTTGCTAATACAGATGAGTCCATTGGTTGGTCATTTGACCGCGTAATTGACAAGTTGGAGACGTTGCGTTTGTACGATTGGGTAGCAGCAATCCGTAATGCGTTGGTTGGTTCATTGAATGAGTTGCATAACAAACCAGAAAAGGTTATCGGATGTGTTATGGCACTGCTGGTACGACCCTGCAAAGCCCTAATCTTTTTATGTATTACATGCATACACGATGTAGTTATTGATTTTTTTGTGTAACTGCTTGTATTTGTCTGTTATGTTTGTAGTTCCTCATTTACGAACACGCAACACTACTGGAATCGGAACAGCGTAATGTGTCACCACGATTTTGCAGATGGAACGTTGCCACTCTAGTTGTGAAGATGAAAGGCATTGATTTATTAGCGGAGGGCTCCATTGAGGTATGAAACATTGGCTTACTATACTTAGTTAATACGTATTTCGGTAAATGTTGTTGTGACGTGTGGGATCTTTTACAGGTGAATTGTGGTAAACTTGCTGCTATGGTCGTGGAACGTTATTTCGCGAAGTTGTTGACGGTCGGAGTTACGCCAAAAAAGAATGAGGCAATAATCTTAGAGGTTGATTTGGTGAATTCGTGGCCTGGTGGTGGGACTAATGTGTGTGTTGAATGTAGAATGACGTGGAACCAAGTTTTGACTGTTGGCAGCCTGATTCGCCATATGGAGGGAATGTTGAATTGAAGCCGGTTAACAGCCCAGATGTTAAACGGAGTGAACAACTTGATTATCAGATGAAGGAGTCCAATGAGATGCTAACAGCAGAGGAAACGTGGCCAGTATTGTTCTAGGACCTTCTACACCTGTCAAGCACACCTATGGATGATACTGTTCGCAATGACACAAATAGAGCCAACAAGCAACTAGTATGGCATTACGTTGAACTGAAGAGCTGGAAACTAAATTAAGAGGCAAGTCTGAACGTGTCTATGAGTTGGAGGGTAGGGCGGAGTGGATGGAAATGATGCTTGGTACCCAGGCTGCAAATCTGTTTATTAGGTTTGAAAGTGTTATAGTTGCCATGGACGCTAAAATCGCATGTCTAAACACACCAGTAGGTCAGCTAAAAGAAATAATTAGCAACTTGGAAGATCAAGTTGACGACCGTGAGGTGCATGAAGTCACACAATTAGTTAGGAATGACGTCTCAAACGTGCGGACAGCGGTGGACTATCTGTCAGAGAATGGTAGCGGGTCAATGAATGGCACCAATAGTAGTAGTGTGAAACGTTCTCCGTCACCAAGTTACACTTGTGTCCCCGTTGTTAATGTAGCATCTGAATATGGTACAAACACGGACGAGGTGGACGTTGTGAACGATGTTGGTGTGAAGAGTGCTGCTGGACGTGGATGTGGTGCACCATCGAGTAACACTGAATACCCCATTGTTACGTATCCTATGTTAGGCCAAGATGGTGGTGTTTATTGTATAGTAAGTGGAGGCAGTGAGATAAGAGTGCAATGTAGAGCCAAACCAATGATTACGTCATTGGTTAAGCGGGTGAAGATCTAGCCGTGGCGGGAATTCAGACTGTAAGATTACGAGTACATCGGGATTGTACGGTATAACAAACAGAATGCGAGGCCCTCGATTAGTAAGAGTAATGAAGTTGGAGTAATATACAGGTGTTTGAGTCAGTATATTTTTATTTTTTTTCATCTTTAGTAAACCTTTTTCTTTTTTTAGTTCAATTTTTTTTTTTTTGAGCTACATCTAATCTAAATGCATCTATAATATAATAATGTTTATGAATAAATTTGGAAAAAAAAAGTTCACTAAAGACTAAAAAAAAATTCAATTTTTTGTGTTATATTTTTTATTTTTTGCATCTTTAGTGAATTTTTTACATCACACACGAAGCTAATGTGTTAGTGATATGGCAGATTCTGTTACTTTTTTTGATGGAAGTTAGTCTAGGAATAAAATGGGAAGGATTGCAAATATGAAGGGCCAAAGTGTGATATATTGTAAACATGAAGGGCCAAAGTGAAAAAAATTAAACTTAAAGAGCCAAAGTGGGAATGATTGCAAACATGAAAAGCTAAAAAGAGAAAAATTAAACTTAAAGGACCAAAGTGAGAAATGAGTGAAACTTTAGGGGGCCAAAGTGTAATTTATCCTAGTATGTATTCTTACTTGTATTTTTTTTAAACAAAAATGTTTCATGCCCCCTTTTTCCCCACCCCCTTTGACCCCCTCTCTCTCTTATTGGTTACATTTTCTTTTTCTTTTTTCTTTTTTTCCTGCTCTTCCAATCACCACCCGCCACGTATGTGTGGGGGTGGTGATTGGAGGGGATCTCTATCATGACTCCTTTTTAAAATAAAAATAAAAATCAATTTCAATTAAAAGTCACAAACAAAACGATAGGAATTGTACTCTAATACCAATCTTAATTAATAGTCGTAGAGAAAATAAGAGAATTATGATGGATAGCTACTACAAATTGTACAAAAAATGGGGTCGACAGAGATGGAATGGATTAAACATTTGGTTGAAGGCTGCAAGATAGGCCCAATTAGATTAAACAGGTTTTAAAATACAAAACTGTAGGCCTGGCCCAACCCATGTGCATGATATACTTAGTTTGAAAGGATTGGCCTCACGTTTTGCCAAACTCTCAGAGTTTGTTTGGGATTCAGTTAACTACTTCAAATTTTTCATCAAAGTTTTTTTTTTTTTAAATATATTTTATTTCAAATTTCTCTTCTTATTAAACTTGATGGAAAAAAAACATCTCTAATGTTTTATCTTTTTAAATATTCATCAAATTAATTTTGATAAAGGAGTTGATAAGTTTTCAGTTTGATGAAAAAAATAAAGAAAAATAACCAATAAGTCCTATTTTGCTCTTAAATTTACTAATGAGTCTTATCAAATTTTAATATGGCCAACTAAGTCCTATTTGTGATAAAATGTTCCCAAAAGATTCATTGATCCATAATGGTGTGCCTTATCCCAATTTTACCCTTCCTATTTAATATAAATAACAATTTTATAAATAAGTTTAACTTAATTAAAATTTAAAATTTTAATTGTAACAATTATTAATCTTATACTTATAATTTTTTTTATGAAAAATCATTTAATTTGAACAATTAAAAATAATTTAATTATAAAATTCCTAATAAATTAAAAGTAGTTATGAATTTTTTTTGGTTCATATTTTAATGAGAATGATAAAATAAAAATAAAATGCACTCTTACAAAAAATTGAATTTTTTAACGTATAACAATTTATAATAAAAAAACATAAGATTTATATGTTAACATTTAAATTTGGTATAACCCAATATTAATTTTTAAAACAAAATAGAACTTTTTGATAATTTTTTCATTGTGATTTTTGATTTTTTTAATAGAATATCAATCTTTTATAATTAAAAAATATTATTTTACTTAGATTAAAAATATTTTCATATTAAATGAGAGGTAAAATTGAGATAACTTCCACCATTATGGAGTAATGAACTTTTTGAAAATATTTTACGGAAAATATGACTTAATTGTCCATATTAAAATTTGATAGGACTTGATAATAATCTTAAAATCAAAATAAGACTTGTTGGTTATTTTTTCAAAAAATAACTCTCTTTTGACTCGATCAATATTTGATGACATAATTGAAAATGATTTTTGATCACTTGCTCATCAAATTTGCTTTTAACAAGTATTTTTGAGAGGGGAAAAAAGGAAAAACAAAACAAAATAAAAAAAAAACAAAACAAAACAAAAGAAAGAAAAAAAAAGAATAACACAATATTTTTTGGGGGAAAAACCAATAAATCCCAAGTTTGAACATTTTGAACCATATAGTCCTGTAATTTATTTGAAAGGCTGAAAGGTCCCAATTCAATGGTATTTTCGTTTTAGCGCTTGAACGGCACGCAATGTAAGGTTGTTTGGAAGGGGTAAATTGGGGATTTGGTGATGTTGTAGTTACCAAATTGTCCAAAAGCTTACTATAGGCTTTTTTTCCCTTTTCCCTCCATTGCGAACAACACGTCAGTTGGAATGGCAACGTTTTTGAAATAGATGTTGCATTATTGATCTTCATTTCTGTGTGAGTTGGATGTTATATTTGGCAATGTTGCATTTTTCAATTTCATTTCCGTAAATAACATTACAGAATCCCATCAAAACCTTAACATTTGGAAAACCCTTTCTACTGACGCTGCATCTACGAAACGGCGTGGGGAGGGGGATATTTCGGTCTGCGATTAACATTGTCAGTGGAACATCGGTGACCTCACGTCAGTCCGTTGGAGGCGTCGTTGACCATGTGTTGGTGCGATGACAACATGCATGGGTTCTTGTCAACATTACATTGCATATTTGTGGGAAAATAGGACATGGAAGTCAATGATTGAAAATTAGATGTTGTTCAAATACTGTATGTTGTGGACATTAGGTGATGTTGTTAACAAGGTTTGCAATTGTGATGTTGTGCGTTCGTACAGAGTGGCAGACGCATAGTGTTTTAGTTAGTGTTGTAGTTAATGTTTGTGTTATTAGTTGAGTGTTGAGTGATGCTATTGTTTCTGGGGTGTGGGTACTAGTGATTACAAATGTGATGTTGTGCATGTAAGTGAAGCAACAGACGCATTGTTTCCAATTTATTTTTCGATTGTTGGGTGAGTATGTGGTAATGTTAGTATTGTTAGAGGCCAGAGGGAGGATGTATGCTTGCAAATGTTGGAGGGGTGTAGTGATACAAGGTTATATTGGTAGGTGATGGCCTGGGGTTATCGGGCTTTGTGAATGTTAAGTTGTGTAGCAGTTGTTTTGTACAAAATAGCTTCTATTGTACACTTATGTTGTGTTTGCGACAAGTGTACGACATAAGGTAATTGTGAAGTTGTCTGTGTCACAGTTACGGTAATATTAATCGTGTGAGTAGTTAATTGTTTTTTCCATAAGTTTGGTTGTTATCTTAACTTGATTGTCCGTGATTTACTTGCACACACGCGTCGCCATGTTGAGAAGCAGTTGACCCATATAAGATTTGAAATTTTGAGTTTACATTTTGTCTGTACGTGGTTTTTTTTTTTTAATTTGGGAATGTTACGGGATTAAGGTAGTTGATGTGTCCTATATTTGTTTGGCATTATGTTGTGTACATTAGTTAGAGTAATTATAGTGTGCAGTGTGTTGTGATATTTCGTATGTTTGTTTGTTTGTTTTTTTTTTTTTTTTTTGTGAATCCGGTTTGAATTGGGGTTGTGATTCATGTGGTAGGTAATGTCGGATGCGAATGTTCGGCACGCCGGTGTGGGTGGTGTGCACGGCGGTCGCCATTGTCTGTCCAAACGTCAATAAGAATAGCGTCGAGAAGACAGGCACAACTGCCACTCAAGAAGAAGAAGGTAAGTGTCGGCCATGGAAGAAAAACTGAAGTCGACATGTCTAAGCTTATGTACTATTCGAATGTTATGGGTGTGATTGAAACTGTTCTTGAGTTAGAGTTCATTGCAGGACAGATCCGACAAATGCAAAAGACGCCATTTTGGCTGATGATAGAAGCAATCCGTGTTCACAACCTCAATCCAACGGCATTTAAAAAATGTGATGCTACGGTGTGTCGTCTAATCCAGATGTACAATCCTGCAGATGAGAAATTCTACGTTAGGGGGATCGGGCTGCCCTTACGGAACAGTGACATTGGATTAATGTTTGGGGTTCAATGTGGAAAAGAGACACTGGACCTGTTACCAGATGTGAAGGCGCCATCTGATTTTAGTCAGTGTTGTTGCCCAAATGTCAGCCGGATTTCTTCGAAGGTGATAAAAGATTTACTACTGGTTGTAGTACGTGGTACGACTGAACACGACGAGGAAGATTTTGTGAAACTTCTTTGTCTGTATAGATGTGCGAAGCTATTTTTTGCTAATACGGGTAGCAGCAATCCGTAATGCGTTGGTTGGTTCATTGAATAAGTTGCATAACAAACTAGAAAAGGCTACCGGATGTGTTGTGGCATTACTAGTACGACCCTACAAAGCCCTAATCTTTTTATGTATTACATGCATACACGATGTAGTTATTGATTTTTTTGTGTAACTGCCTGTATTTGTCTGTTATGTTTGTAATTCTTCATTTGCGAACATGTAAACACTACTGGAATCAGAACAACGTAATGTGTCACCACGATTTTGCAGATGGAACATTGCCACTCTAGTTGTGAAGATAAAAGGCATTGATTTATCAGCGGAGGGCTCCATCGAGGTATGAAACATTGGCTTACTATACTTAGTCAATACGTATTTCGGTAAATGTTGTTGTGACGTGTGGGATCTTTTATAGGTGAATTGTGGTAAACTTGCTGCTACGGTCGTGGAACGTTATTTCGCGAAGTTGTTGACAGCCAGAGTTACACCAAAAAAGAATGAGGCAATAATCTTAGAGGTTGATCCGGTGAGTTCGTGGCCTAGTGGTGGGACTAATGTGTGTGTTGAAGGTAGGAATGACATAGAACCATGTTTTGACTGTTGGCAGCCTAATTTTCCATATGGAGGGGATGTTGAATTGAAGCCAATTAACATCTCGGATGGTAAGCCGGTTAACAATCTGGATGTTAACGGAGTAGACAACCTGATTATCAGATGAAGCAATCCGATGAGATGCTAGCAGTAGAGGAGACGTGGCCAGTATTGTTCCCGGACCTCTAACACCTGTCAAGCACACCTGTTGATCACGCCGTTCGCAATGACACAAATAGAGCCAATGAGCAACTCAGCATGGCATTGCATTGAACTGAAGAGTTGGAAACTGAATTAAGAGGCAAGTCTAAACGTGTCCGTGAGTTGGAGGGTAAGGTGGAGTCAATGAAAATGATACTTGGTGCGCAAGTTGCAAATCTGTTTATTAGGTTTGAAAGTGTTATAGTTGCCAAGGATGTTGAAATTGCATGTTTAAACACACTGGTAGGTCAGTTGAAAAAAATAATTAGCAACTTGGAAGATCAAGTTGATGACCGTGAGGTACATGAAGTCACACAATTAGTTAAGAAGGATTTTCAAACGCGCGAACAGCAGTGGACAATCTGTCGGAGAAGGGTAGCGGGTCAATGAATGGCACCAGTAGTGGTAATGTGAAACGTTCTTCGTCGTCAAGTTACACTTGTGTCCTTGTTGTTAATGTAGCATCTGAATATGGTACAGTCACAGACGAGATGGACGTTGTGAAGGATGTTGGTGTGAGGAGTGTTGCTGGACGTAGATGTGGTGCACCATCAGGTAACACTGAACACCCCATTGTTGCGTATCTTGTGTTGAGCCAAGATGGTGGTGTTGACTGTGTAGTAAGTGGAGGCAATGGGGCAAGAGTGCAATACAGAGCCGAACTGATGATTACGTCATTGGTTAAGTGGGTAAAGAACAAGCCGAGGTGGGAATTCAGACTGTACGATTACGAGTACATCAGGATTGTATGGTGTAACAAATAGAATGCAAGGCCCTCGATTAGTAAGGGTAATGAAGTTGGAGTAATATACAACGTGGACGATGTGTATGTGGAGCGAAAGAATTGGAATGGGTTTGGTATGAACATAAAACATGAAGTTTGGAACTTGTTGAGCGATGACGAAATGACGTTGGTTGAAAATGCGTATTGCTTTTACGGTGATAGGTGAGTTGTGGTTTCAATATACTTTTGTTTTATGATTGATAGTGTGTTAGACATGTTGTAATGTAGCAATGAAACTAATGGTGATCACTTGTTTGTATCAGTGTAATTTGGGACAGTGTGGACAACGGGATCCAAGTTCTTTTACAAACATCCAAGATTTGGTCAAGCAGGGCTCAATCCATGGGAACGTAAATGAATTTTGGAAACAATTTTTTACATTACTGTTAAGTTGAGTAGGTTGATATTGTAGGTCATGTGATGTTAAAATTTCTGTAGTTGGACTTAACCATTTATGACAAATGGGATGGTGTAGATGATCAACGTGCATGGTTTTGTGCTGATGGATATGCAAAAGGAGTTGACAGATAAAGGCAAAACATAAGACACGTCGTACGTGTACATCAGCGTATGTCCGGTATGTCGAATTGACTCACTAACATACTCACATCCTATAAAACACCTCCCCACACACAGTTGAATTGTGTAATATGAACTCACATTTAGAATGGTTTGCCGGGTCACATGGACCGCTGGACATGATGCGGAATCCTAGTGCAATTTTTAGGATAAAATATCTAAATGTGCACATCAAAGCTGCCAAAGGACACAAATACATACATTACCCGATATATCATACGAAGCATTGGACTGTAATGGTGCACGATGTGGAGTCCAGAACATGGAAGCATTACAATTCTTTGAAACAGAGACAAGGCGTGCGAGATGACCATTATAACGAGGTGTTAAAAGTGGTAAGTGGTATTGGAATGTTAGTTAAGGTTGTGTGTATTGTAATTATTTGGTGTGTTATATTTGGTGGATGTTGTTGGCATTAGAATGGTATTGTATTTTGTATTGTTAGTAATGTATTGTTGGGAAATGGTATGTATATCTTTTTGAATGTTTGTGGTGTGAATGTTGATAGAAATAGTGGGTGGCTGACCACCACAGTAGGTTTGTCAGCCCAAGGTTGGCAAATGACAGTGCTAAGAATGGAAATTTTGATGTCCATTGGTCGCAGCATTGGATTGTCCACAGCAGGGATCGGACATGTAAGATTTGTGGATGGTATTTATGATTTTCTAATTTTGTTGTTTAGTATGATTTCTGTTGGACTGTCTTAAATTCGGTGCGTTGACAATTCTTTTGCGGTGCAGGTCGGACTGTGCGATTATAGTTTGTTTTATCATCTGGCAACATGTGCACGACGTGCAAGTTGACACTTTGATGGATGAACTAACCACGAATGCCTTGCGCGCAATGACAGTGAGGATGTTCATCAATGACCCGATAAGAGGGTTGTGTGCATGGATCAAGTAATGTGTTTGGCCCCACCCAGACCTCAGTAGTTTAGCGTTAGTGATGATACTTATTTTGTTTTATGTTTTGATGATAACACTAGCCAGATATTTGGTTATTGATTTGTTTAGGAAGTTTTTGAGTGGTGCGAGATTTGGATTATTTTTTGCTAGTATTGTTTTGGAGATGGATATGTTATATAGCTTGGTCAGTGTTTTGAATTTTGACCGATCATTGCGAACCGTATTTTATTAATTATTAGTCATAATGTCAGTACGAAACGATGTCATTTTGCGTAGTCGTTATGTTAAGATTCTGAGGTAAATGGTATGCATAATGTTTGGGTAATGTTGCAATCTATAGTGCAGTACATAATGTTTCATGTTGGCCACATGAATGTAGCGTCTCACGTCTTTGTAATACCAAGAGCCGTTCCATGCATTCATGTTATGCGATATTGCTATACGTATTATGGACGTGCATGTACGTATAACATGGCCTGTGGGAACTTATGGATTTTTTTAACAATGGTTTTTGGAAAAGCAGTAGCACGACACAGTGAGTAATTTTATTCCAACCGCAACATCAAAAATTATAACATATTGGCGGAACAGGCAATGCAAATTGCGAAAACAATAGTCATGTTAGGTGTTTGTAGTGTTGGTTCCCAATGTAATGGACATCAATATGTGACTGGAAAACCAGAGTTGTTTTTTTTTAAAAAAAGGTAGAAATTCGCACAACAGTCGTGACGGAAAATACAATTAGTACATTGTAAACTTAATAAGCTAAGACGAAAATTGAAAACATCAAAAATTAAGTTTAATTGCTACATTTCAAGTCCAACCCAAAATTGTATTTGTTGTCAAACAAAGCATGGGGTAATGTTAGCAGAAACACCAAACGTTAAGTGTTAGTAGTCGTTCGCATCATAGTTAAACCCACATAGGAAAAAAGTAATGTTGGTTCTCAGTGTAATGGACATCAATATGTGATCGGAAGACGAATGTGCGTCGAAAACCAAATAATCGCATGCGAAAAATGCAGTTAGTACATTGCAAACTTAATAAGCTGAAACGGAAATTGAAAACATCAGAAATTAAATTTAATTGCTGCATTTCACGTCCAACCCCACACTGTATTTGTTGTTAAACACCACATAGGGTAATGTTAGCACAAACGCCAAACGTTAAGTGGTAGTAGCCGTTGGCATCACAGTTAAAACCACATAGGAAAAAAAGTCGGGTTCAACAGTGTTGTACCTGCATTGAATGGATAACATTCAAGTAAAAAATACAGTAAATACTATGGTATGAACATGTTAAGCTGATACGCAAATAGAAAACATTGGAAAAAATGAATTTATTTAATAGTGTGTACGTAGCCAATTGAGAAATAATGCAAATGTAATGTAATTTCAAAATAATGCATACGATTTAATAACATGCACACAAACGTAAACACAATTGAAAAATAAAGGTACGTGAATTAGCTATGATAATTTGTCAGCGAAATAGAACCGCCATACATGTCCACCACGCTACATTGGTTCCTTGCATGTTTTCCTATTATGGTGAAACATTTTGCTACAACCCCTACACCGAAGTGTTGTACGAACACCGAATGGATAACATTCACGTTACAAATGCGGTAAATCGTATGTTACGAACATGATAAGCTAGTACGCAAACAGAAAACATTAGGAAAAACAAATTTATTTAGTAGTGTGTACGTCGCGAATTGGTAAATAACCCAAATGTAATGTAATTTCGAAGTAACGCATACAATTTGATGACATGCACACAAACATGAACACAATTGAAAAATAAAGGTACATGAATTAGTTACGATAATTTGTCAGCGAAGTAGAACTGCCATACATGTCCACCACGCTACATTGGTTCCTTGCATGTTTTCCTATTGTGATGACCTATTTTGCCGCATCGCCCGCACCAAATTTGTTGCACCACCTCACCTTTGGACAGGATTCGTTTATGTTTGAGCCTTTCAGGTGGACGTTTATAAATAGGTGGTGCAATGAGGTAATCCGTTGTTGCCAAATTTGGTTTCCCCATTGTAGGAATTGGGTAAATAGCCCCGGAATACGCCGCCCTGAACTCATGCACATGGTAAAATGAATCAATAAAGTCATATATGTTCTTACCACTATTCCGGAAAGCGACAACCGCATGTAAGCATGGGAAAACATTTAATTGCCACTGGAAACATGAACATGTACGTGCCTCAATGTCGACCAACACCAATGGGTGTGAACAGACCTCAAACACATTGTCGTCGAACTAACTAACAATCCACGACCTACTGTCTTTGTACGCCAATTCCAAAACCTTTGCTATCTTCAGGAAGAGCTCCCCAACCCAAACAATAAATTTTACTTTACGTTTAGACCTGTGCTTCATGATTTGGTCCCTAATTGCATCCACCAACTAATGTTGAGCATTCTGAACCTAGTTGTTGAATGATTCGACAGCATTAGACTACATCTCACCATACCTGCGGCCCTTGGAAAAATGAAGAAAAATTCTGTTGGTGGGTGAAAATAATATTTAATGCAAAAATGTGTACAGGGGAATGTATCGGAACGTTACCTGAAATGTGCATTTGACCAATGTTGTGAATGCAAATCTTTCAAGAAATTACCGACAATAGTTGGGTTACACTGTTTCAAGATCTCAATCTTCTGGTTTAATGAAGCCACTGTGGGTGCATATGCAGAATCTCGTAACTTGCGCATAAGTCCAATTTTTTGTTCAGGGTTTACATATTTCATTCGATCTCTCAGGTTCATTTGAAGATGTAACAAACAGAATACGTAGTGTGTCATCGGAAATATGATAAGCATCACTTGGAGCAAACCGGCATTATGATTAGACATAAACATCAACGTCCTGCTACCATCTACAACTTAGGCCAATTGACGCAAAAACCACGCCCAATTAGATGCATTCTCGACATCAACAATAGCAAAGGCAACTAGAAATAATCCTGTGAATTAAAAATTACCGAAACATATTCGAAATATGTTAGTTTTGGGACCACAAATTTCCAAATTAATACTAAACCAGTATACATCAGAACACGTTTTTTTACTTGTGTCAGTGACGTTTAAGTGTGCACGTGGGCTACAACATTGTAACATAAAACACACATACCTTGGTTGCCATCCATAATAGTGGTTGCAAGCAAAGTTTCGTTGAACCTCCCCTTTAGGAACGTCCCGTCAAGGAATAAAAGCGGATAACAATGTTTAAACCCATCCATGCATGCACGAAAGGCTATAAAATACCGTACGAACCTCCATGTTTCTTGTTTGAAATCCTAATTAATGAAACTGTGTGGGTTGTTTTCCATGACGGTGTCACTATACCACTTGAGTTGGTTAAACGACATTGCATGATCGCCATAAACTGCATATCGTGCTTTTTCCACCCTTTACCACGCCACACGATAACTAACATAAAACCCATACTCGTCTTTCATATCAAACACCACGTCCGTCGGCCGAGTAAGCGGTTGTTCGTGCACACGATCGGCAATGACATCGGACACCATATTTGACCCAGTTTGTGGGTTCCTGTACGTCCTCACAGCAGCACCACATGAATCTAAGTTGTTAAAACTCTTCAAACACAAAATCCAGTTGTATGCAGACACCCTAGCGTGAACCAACCAAGGACAGCCAGTTGACGTTGCGAACTTGCACACTATTATGATTCGCACTGAATCATTTTAAATGTACTTAAATTTGAAACCGCATTCGACCACATATTTGCATAATATCGTCCAAAATTCATTAGCCCCGCCCCCGAAAAATTGTCCAACATGTGTAATACCAAACGCCCACCCAACGGACAGGAACGTCTTTGATTTATGAGTACAATACAAAGGCAACAAATCCGTTCGGTCTTCCATATCACAATTATTTCCATCATTCTTATCGCCAACCTCATCAGGACGAGAATCTGTAACACAACCACCAATGCTCGACCCATAACATTTTGTTTGAACAAGCACATCAATATGTTCCAATCCGAATGACTTTGCTAATGAAAACATATTGTGGACATCATCATCAGAATCAGCCTTAAACTTATTGTACCACAGAATGTTGAACAAGAAAAACATCGGCCCTAGCACCAACCCATCGAACTTACTGCAAACACCATTAACCAGTTGTTCAAATGTGGAATTTTGGTGAAGACGAGCAACTGCATTTGTCTGGCCAAATGTACACAACAGCAAAATAACAAACTCCATTCTTGGAACAAAAGCAAAAAAACACACGTCATAACATTATACATCATCGGCCCACGTAAATAGACCAAACCATTCAAATATTACAAGCAAAACATAATATAAATTACCAACTACATTGTTTCCAAACAAGAAATCAATAGTCGGAAGTAAATGGTTACCATCACCATGCCAATACCAACAAAAACTAAATGGGTTCTTACCGAAAAAACATCACAATAACAAACGCACAACTACTACACAAAAACTCTACAAATAGGTCAACTACAAACAACTGCAAAATAACGAACACAAAGTTGGGAAAATGCACAGCACCTATCTCTATCAATCAGAACTGCAAAAAACGAACAACAACACACACCCTCTTGATGAACCCTCAATTTGATTTAAATCAACAAATGTAACACCTCGTAAGGTGTGGACGCGCCCTTGAGGGACTTATGCTACCACAGTTCGGACTCGTTTGTGTCACGGTTCTTAATCTGAACCAAAGAGTCCAAATCCGGCAAATCGTTTTGAGAAAACAGATTTTAGAAAAGGAGTGCCAAACATGGACTGCTTTGCCAGATACAGAGTCGCCACCTAAATATTTTATTTTGGGAGAATTTAGGAAACCCTGACTCGGTGCTAAAGGCCACGTGTCTGTCATTACCAAAGTTGCCTCGACTCGGGAACTTGGGTACGATTGGGGAAGGTCAGCTATGAGCACCCCCTCTCGCCCGATCCGAAGATCGGCCTCTACTAACCATGCTATCCGATTTTGAAAACGTTATGTGTTCCTATTCCGGTTAATTAGCTAGAATTACTATGTGATGCGCACAACACAAAAGTATAGACTAGATCGCCTAATTTGGAACAAAGCATTGCATATCCGCTTGTTTGGAAAACGCTTTGAGATTTGCTACTCGTAAGTAGGCTAAAACACGGATTTCAATGAGTTGTTCCAACTCAAACAATCCAACCTTCACCCACAGGCATTCAGGCAGTTATATCACATAAGCATTTAGCCGCATGGTAAGCATGTTAACATTCACACTCATGCGAGATGCTAAAGCATAAATACTTACATCGTACTCCGAGCCAAAACAAAGAACATGTTAGCAATCATGCATGATCCAAGTCCATGTTAAGTGGCTAATGCAACACATACAAAATGTCACTAGAATAGGCTCGGCTAGTCCTAAGATGACATATGGAATGCACAGATAGCATGTATTCAAGTTAGATTTGAAATACTATGCATTTAGCATGATGCGCCGAGCCCGGTGCATGCAATACTGATGAATGATGCACGCATGCATAGCATAAGGTATGCTAAATTAAACATGTCCTAATACTAACCATCAAAAACAGGTAAGTAAAAGGGAGAAAGAAGTGGGGGTTGGAAGACATGCACACACGCACCCACACTTATTACAAATTTGCCCTCGCTCGGAGGGACCGAAAGAATAATACAATTAATTAACCTACAAGCTAATTAAAATATTACAGATAATTAACTAGTTAAGCAAATTAACTAAACTAATTAAAACAGTAAACAGCCTTGGAAAGAGGGCCCAATGCAATGCGCGCTCGGCTCCGCTCGGAAAGCCACTGCTATGCACAAGTTGCCTCTGCTTTGATTGTTATCCTTCTCTGAAGACTGCACAAATCTCAGGGTTGCTTCTCTGAATTCTGTGGAGCACCACCGGCTGAAGGAATTGGTCACCGGCCATAGAGAATGGTCACCGGCCACAAATTAATCCATCGGCCACTTATGGATGGCCGGTCGGCACTGCAGATGGCCGGCCGGCCAAATCTTCCTGCAGAATCTGTTTTTGATAGCAGCAGGGGGCAAAACATGGCATGGCAATGCATTTCAAGCAATGTATGCACCAATCACACCCCTTATCATATTCATGACTCAAAGGGATATGGTTCTCGATTCTCGGACCACCAATCGCGCATTTCCATGCATGATGGCCCAAGAAACCAAGTATGCATTTCAATATGGAATGCAATGCACATAATTAAACAATGGGGGTCAACCTCTATCACAATCAATTCAAGAGGTTAAGCATGCATGCCAATGCAATGCGTCCTAGGTATGGAGGCTAGTGTGCAACATGGCAATGCAATGTGCAATGTAGGTTAGGCACACAACCTAAGTAAAGAAGCATATAAGGCATGAAGCAATGCAACCTACAAGTATGCAAGACACAATGTGGATGTTCAAGCATGCAAGCAAGCATGTGACTTCATTCAATCATGCAACAACACACTAGTATGCAACAACACACAAGGTGAGCATGCAACAACATGCAAAGGGGTGGACTTAAACTAATTTAGGCAGCCCTCAAACAAGCCTAAAACAGTGGCCAATGCTATGGAAATGAGGGCCTACACACACACACACATGTACATGTTGATGAGCCAACACTTAAGCATCAAACAAGCAACCTTTAAGCACACTTAAAAGAGCCTAAACATGGACAATTAGCATGCAATGTAAACTCTGAAAATCATGTTAATGATGGTGCCAAACCAATTTAAACAAGACAAGCATGGCATGCAATTGGTCCAAGTACTTGAGGCAAGCCAAGGAGACTTAAACCATGACTAAGTCAACCAAGCCTCACAAGGCCAAGAGGACTTAAAACAGGTTCAAGGCAGATCTAGACAATGCTAAGGGAACACCTAGATGGCATCTAAGTGACTTAAACATGCAAGCATACAAAGAAGCACATTCATGGAGCACAAGGCAACAACCTTTTAAAGCAACAAAGGAGTATCAAATGCAAGTATGCAAGCATGTTATAAGGACTGAAATAGCATGGTAAGTGGTTCCAAACCACCGAAATAATGCAAGTAATGCATGCTACACACTCACACACCTAAGGCTAACAAGCCAAAATGCAAGGTGGCTATACTAAGCATGCTATGGTCGACCAAAAAAACCAAAAAAAGAACTTAAGCATGCTAAAACAAACACAAAAGCTTCACAAAGCTTGGCCAAAATCATGCTAGAACAAGGATCAAAACCTAAAGCATGTTAAGACCTAAACATGACATTACAAGGCATGTATGCTAAGCAAGCATGGTGTACCTAAACCAACTGAAAACAGAGCTATATTATGACATAATAAGCACAAAAATCAGTTAAGGCATGATCAACATGAACCTAAACTAGATGCTCCCTCAAGAGGCAATAATGGCCCTTTTCAAGGACAACAAGGAGAGGGGGTGGCCCTCTCCTTCTTGGGACCTCAAGGCACCATCCTCACCACTGAAATCCCTCAAGATTTCAGTAGTGAGGAGGCCCAAACACAATGGTCCCGGAGCTCACCAAAAATGCACAAAAAAGGGGTCAAATAAGCCCTAAGAGGGGTCAAACAACCTCAAAGTTCAAAATACTCTTAAACAACTATTTAAAGGACTCAAAAATAGAACTTTTATATGTTATATGCAAAGCCTAAAAACAGTTGCAAGATAGGTAAAAAAGCTATGCAAAAATGGGGTATTTAAAGGTAAAGTCCTTACCCTTGAAGACCTCTTTCAAGAACAGCACTCCAGCTGCTTCTTTGGCTTCAAACCAGTCTGAAAACTTCAAGAAAAGGCCTTTGGCCCCTCAGCAATCAAGGTAAGGTGTGATGGTGGGTGTTTGTGTGCAATACTAAGGCTAAACACACACAAATACAAGAGAGAGAGAGATATAGATATAGGATAGATACACAACTCAAACCCTAAAACCAGAGCTCTCTATGAAAATCTTGTCTAACCTAAAAGAGGAAGAAGAGGCCTCCTCTTATAGAAGGTTCAATCTTGCAAGCTTACAAGACAAGCTAGCCAAGAGGGAGATCCCTCCATACACGTGTATGGAGGGGAGCAAAGTGTATGCCAGCTAGCATACAAATATCTGCAAAGCAGATGCACAGTAGTCGGCCGGCCAAAAATGCAATTTGACCAAAAAAGATGGCCGGTCGACCATCTATAGTGCCGGCCGGCCAAACATTTGGCCGGTGGCAACAAAACACAGCCGGTGGCCTCAAGCCATGGCCGGTGGAGTGTGGGGATGGCCCACAAGCCATTCCCTGCCCCTCCAAGGCAAAACACAAGTGTTTGGTGCAAAACCAGACACAAAACAGTCGAGTCGAGAGATCCTAAGGCAATGCGCGTAGCCGAGACCTCCGGGAACTCAAGACAAACACAAATAAGGATGATCACCGGGTGTTCAAGCGGTGACGTCCAAGTCTTGAGGACGGTCAAAAATGGGGTGTCTACATAAGGCAACATCACCAATCCCCACAATCACTCCACAAAATCCTCTTAAAAAATGGAAATGTTACACCATACAGTAACCACAACCACCCAAATCCCAACAAAACATTAACACCAAATCTCAAATAAGGGTAAACAAGTAAACTCTAATATTGTGGCACCCTAAATATTTAATTAATATCACAACAATGGTCAAATTAAATAATTAATTTTATGATGATATGTGATAAAGTGTAATTTAATTTACATTAGGCGCAATGTAAAATTAAGTAGATGATTGTTGAAGATAAACCTCAGTATGGTAGGCTTCAAAAAAAACAAACAAACATATATATAATAATAAATAAATAAAGGAAAACTAGTGAGGTAATTTCCTTAATAGTTGGGCACAAGTAAAATTATGCAACAATCTAAACTTATCCCTTAAGATTCAAATCTATATAGCATGATGATGGTTGAACATAGAGAGGCTACGTGTTCGGGGCTACGTGTCACTCGAAAAGTCCTGAGCAAGCATGATATCTTAGTATAAACTGAGTGGTGTTGTAGAGAAAGGTAAAGAAACAAAGAAAAGAACAAAAAAAGAAAAAGAAAAAGAAACGTGCAAACAAAACCACAGACGGAGTTGGCTCATGGTGAATGGGAGTACAATCGGAAGTCGTTATTTAAGTGAGTTATATTATACCTTGAATCACCATAATATATTTTACGTATGTTTTGGGTTACCATAAATTATTTTACGCAATCTATGTTTTATAAATTATATTAATATTTTGATTACGTTAATTATTTTCTAAACTCTATTTATTTAAATTGAAACCCATGGATATGTTTGTTTAACTTTTAGAAATTATTTGACAACGGTTTTATAAACAATTATGTTTTGTAAATACCACTACAAGAGTCCCATGCCTTGGGAGACTTAAATAACCATTGGCCTCTGTTTGGCCACTTTGTGGTCTTTTGTTTGTCATGGATCCATTAACCTCTATTCTGACTGTCACTCTAATGACCTATGTTCTATACCGTGGTTATGGTTATTTATTTACATAATTTTCATATTTCAGTTTCTACCACTTTGAATAATTTATTTATTCAAATTAAGTTATGTAAATGTTTTAGTTTAACTAACTATCCATGGTTATTTTGTGTTCCCTATACACTTGGCATAATATTTCTCACTTTGTTGTGCGCTTATAACTATTACCCTTTAAGGTGATAAGATGTAAGGAAGACCCTGTAGCTCGGCTTTTTTGCGCTCTCTTTCGGAAGCTCGAAAGAAACCCTACAGTTCGGACTCCTGCAGTTTTGAATCTAATCTCACAAGTGCAATGTAAAAATGATAAACACCAAAGAGTTCAAATTCGACAAATCTTTTAGAAATTTGATTTTGAATAAAAAATGCCAAAATTGGACTGCTTTGCAAAATACAAAATCGCCACTAAAATATTTTATTTCGGAGAAATTTAGGAAACCCATGACTCGTGCCAAATGCCACGTGTCCGTCATCACCAAAGTTGCCTCGGCTTGAGAACTTAGGTACGAGAGGGGAAGGTCATAAATTGAGCACCCCCGCTCACCCGATCAAAGATCGGCCTCTACTAATCATGATATGATTTTTATCAACATTATATGCTCTTGTTCCGGTTTATTAAACTAGCATTACTATGTGATGCGCATAAGCAAGTATAGACTAGTTTGCCCGAATTGGAACAATTCAATTTCATGATTTGTTTTTCGAAAAGGTTTTGAATTTGCCATTTAACAATGTTGGCTTAAAGTTTGTGAATTTGTCACTTGACAAAGTGGGCTTAAAACATACATTCATCGAATCATTCAAATTCAAGCAACAAGCCTTCATCCACAGGCACTCAAACAGTTTAGCAAATAAGCACTTAGCCTCATGGCAAGCATGCTAGGCATAGCAATCACTCACACTCATGCAAGTATACTAAAGCACTAAAAACTCACCTAGTACTCTAAGCCAAGAGAAACAAAAGAGTTAAGAAAATATGCATGATACCTAACTATATAAGATGTTAATGCAACACATGCGAAGAATGCAATTAATAGGCTCGGCTACTAATATGGCATATGAATCAATTTAAATATCATGCTGTCTAAGCACGTATTCAAAGAAGTATTTAAACGACAATGCAGTTTGAATGATGCGCTGAGCCTCAGTGCATACAATACAAGATGAATGGATGCAAGCATAAGGTATGCTAATTGAAACGTGATGCTCCTAATCTAACCATCAAAAGCGGATAAATAAAAGGGAGAAATACGTGGGATTGGAAGACATACACATTATTACATTATGCTCTCACGAAAGAGAGTCCGAATGAATAAAAGCTAAGCTACTTAACTAAGCTAAGCTAATTAAGCTAATTATTACAAAACTTGAATGAATAATTAACTAACTATCTAAGCTAATTAAATAAGAATTTAACTAGGCTAAGCTAATTAAATATTACAACACAAACTAATTAGCTACAACTAATTAAGCTAATTAAATATTACAATATAAACTAATTAGCTACAACTAATTAATCTAATTAAATATTACAATACAAACTAATTAGCTATAACTAACTAATTACAACAAATGAATGATTAATTACTAATTAAACTAATTAACTAGTCTTGGGAAGCGAGGAAGGCCCATGCATACTCGATTTTCACCTGAAGAACATCCACTGTCTGCCCTCGAAAGCCTCTGTTTGCACAACCCTTGCACTGATTTCCTCTTCAAGATCAACTCTACCATGCTCTACAAGCACACTGTTCAAAATTCATTGGTGGCTAGCAAGCCAGAAGTGGTGGCCGGCCAGCCACCATTGAGGCAAGAGAGAGATGTCACGCCGTTGGTAATGAACCCCCAAAAGAGGATTAAACCATTAAGCAATGAACCTCAATCTCAAGTTTAAACTATCTTAAGGTTGAAACAACCCTCAAAGCAAATAAAAAGTGAAGAAATGAGGGAGATTGCAGAGATTATAAATGCTAAAATGAAGTGAAAAAATCACTAAAACATGGCAATCAACTCAAACAAATGGTGTCTAAAGGCCTAAAACATCAAGTTTGTGAGGACTATTACACTAGAGGCATGCAAAACAAAACTCAAATGCAATAACTAACCAAAAACAGAATTGAAATAGTCTAAAATAGAGCCTAAAACATGCTGGAATTAAGCTACAAAAGGCTAGAAAATAAAGCTAACACACAGAGCTAACTAGGCTAGCAAACTAGACACAACAAGGGGTGGCTAACCTCTTCAATTTTGGACTTCAAAACATAATTTTTATCACTAAAAATACTCTGCAATTCAGTGTTCAAAAGCCCAAAAAATGATAGTTTGAAAGTGGGAAACAAAGGTGGAAAAGTCTTACAAGCAAGGAATAAAGAAGGGTGAGATACCCCCCTAACCTTAAATGGCCTAAAACACCAATTTCAGCCTATAAAAATAGAGTTTTTTTATAGCCCAAAACAGCCCAAAAACAGTAGGAAAAGATAGAAAAACAAGTATACAAAGCAAGCTTAAAAGGGAAGTAGTATACCTCTTGACGCAAAGATCAATTTTAGGCACTAATTCAATCCAAAACCACCTTTAAGAGCTCTAAGAAGGTTTCAAGGAATCTCAGCTCAAAGATGATCAACTTTGGTTGAAGAGCTGTAGGCAAAAGTGTAGTGTAACTAGGCTAATGTGCATAAATTTGCAAGAGAGAGAGAGAGAAATGTAAAGAGAGAGAGAGAGAGAGAGATTTTTGTCCCAAAATTTCTAACCCTCAAAATTGGGGGAGGAGACCCCATATACATAGAAAAACATGCATTTGGCTGAGCTAAATCTCTCCATACACGTGTAGGGAGATAGAGACACTTGTGCCAATAGTTGAAACAGCTGTCAACAAAATATCTGCAAAAAGGGCACTAGTGGCCTGCAGGCCACACCAGTGGCCGGCAAGGCACAATTGGTGGCCGACAGCCTCAAACAGTGGCCGCTGGCCACCTGAGGTTGCAAGCTTGAAGCACTAAGGTTTTGGGTTTGAAGCACTAAGGTTTTGGTCTAAAACAAGGCATAAAATGGATAGGGTTTGAAGGCTCAAAGACGGGGCATTCCGCCGAGGACTTCGGGCACTAAAATAAGCATAAATAATCATAATCATCGAGTGCACAAACAATAATGTCCAAGTCTTGAGGACGGCCAAAAATGGGGTGTCTACAGTTGCCCCTCTTTGACAAAACTCGGAAGTCATGAAATGATGTGAGTGAATGTCAAAGCCCAGAGACGACCCATTTTGACAAGACCGAAAGACTTAGACAAACAAACAAGACAGAAAACAAATGGTTGCGCCCGTAGGCTGCCTACGTATCCTTTTGCAAGGAATCAAACCAGTGTAGTTCTGGGGCGAAATACAAACATATGACGCAAGAACATAACTTATGATCATGTAATGAGGTTGTACAATAAAACATTTGAATGCAAATTCAATGCAAAGAAAATGCCACATTTAAACAAATTGAAACAAGGTACAGCAATTCCAATCATGAAAAGAAGTAAATAAACACGCCTCGCGTGGGAAACACGAGCTAAGCCACATTTCATGCAGAAAGGACGTAAGAAAATTATGTAAGCTTAACTACGCATCACGCAGGAAAGGCAAAGGGCGACATAACTGTCGGGCTCACCCAAGGTCTCAACTGAGATCCTAACGCGTTGCACGCGTGGGGAGAAAAGGGTAGTGTGAACACCGGGCACACCCGAATGTTTTTAACCAATTTGCAATCCTAACGCGTTGCACACAAGAGGAGAAAGGGTGGGTGTGAACACCGGGCGCACCCGAATGTTTTTAACCGATTTGCAATCCTAACGCGTTGCACGCAAGAGAAAGAATGGTGGTGTGAACACCAGGCGCACCCGAATGTTTATAACCGATTTGCAATCCTAACGCATTGTACGCGAGAGAGGAAGGGTGGTGTGAACACCACGCGCACCTGAATGTTTTTAACCGATTTGCAATCCTAACGTGTTGCACATGAGAGGAGGAAGGGTAGTGTGAACACTAGGCGCACCCGAATGTTTTTAACCGAGTTACAATTCTAACGCGTTTCACGCGAGAGGAGGAAGAGTGGTGTGAACACCGGGCGCACCCGAATGTTTTTAACCGATTTGCAATCCTAACGCATTGCATGTGAGAGGAGGAATGGTGGTATGAACACCAGGCGCACCCGAATGTTTTTAACCGATTTGAAAAAGGATGTGACCTGAATATGGCACGAATGATTTTATCTGGAACTCCTCTGAATAAACCGTACATACAACATCGTACATGTGTAAGAAAGAAACTTAACAAGTGCGATACAGTAAGAATGCATGTTCTATGCAAGACAAACAAGTGAAATACAATGTTAATGGCATGTTCTATGTGAGAAACAAAAGTAGAAGCATATTCTATGTATGATTCGTAACAGATGCAAAACGTGTATACAATACCCATGAAATGCATATCTTACGCAAGGAAGCGAAATACATATTCATGCAACAATGTGCGAAATGCATATTTTACGCGAGGAAGCGAAATGCATATTCATGCAACAACGTGAAATGCATATTCATGAGCATAATTTGACAAAAACAAATTTATTAGCAACTTTCGATTTACCTCTCGGAAGAGTTACAATATGTTAAAGGATACACCTCGTTCATGTTGACAAACGACAAACATCGCGCACCGAAAACATAATTTTGAGCTTCCGTAGAGACAATTTGAATCTAACAGTGAACAATCCCTCCAATTCATGGAAACCAAGGACACAAAACAACATTAGGACTCCAAAGGAGGCCACCGGCCACTTGTTGGCCACAAGAGGAGGTCGCCGGCCACCTGCCGGCCTTCAATTACTGTAGCCGGCCACCTGTGGCAAATTCAGGGCAATTTTGTCCTTTTGCCTCGGGTCTTTAAGTATAGAGCTTGGCACTTCATTTCCACACAACCCCACATCCGAAATTCTTGCCTCTCTCTCTCTAGGTACTTTTTCTCTCTAGATCTAGGCTTTCTACGCATTTTCCAACACCCCACACGAAGTTTATTCGCTAAACCCTCTTTGTTTACTCCGTTTTGAACCGATTGAAATTTGATTTCGATGCTTTTTCTTGGAGTTTCACCACTTAAGGCTTGTTCCCCTCGAGTTTCTCTCGAGTTTTGTGCCTTTTCTCGGGCTTTGACTTTTCCTTCCACTTTCACTCTCCTAGGGTTGATTTTTTCCAAGTTTGCTCTTTTTCCTCCATTTTTCTTCATTTTTCACCCACTTTCTCATCTTCTTTCCAGATGGTGGATGATCTACCCCATGACGGAGCTCCGTTCGAGATTCCACCCCAGTTATCACCTCTGGCAGAGATGGAGACCGAGCTTGAGCCCGAGATGTTACCTCTGGGAGTACGTCCTTTTGATCCGGCGACATACCATCCTCGGACACACATACTACCACCTGAGGGTATCATACACTTCAGAGAGTTTACGCGACGCGCACCAAAGGATCTCTTGCTACTGGAGCCAGACTCTCATTTGTCTTACGGCGCCACCAAGGTATACACTATATTCTCACATTTTCTTCACTGTGCATTACATTTCTTGTTTTAATTGTATTCTTTGCTTCAATTGTATACTTACACTGCATTTCTTGCCTTAATCACACTCTTGCACTGTATTTCTTACACTACCTTTCATCTGCCTGTTCTCATATCACTGTATATCAATGTTCTAAACACAGAAGGACTCTCACTCCATTAAGGGCTATGGAGCCACGTCCGCAAAGGACTGGTATATGGAGCTCCCTGCTGGTGTCCGCTACATTATTGATGAGGTTGACTTCGGCTTATTCTGCATAGGGCTATCACACCATATTGCGAGTCGACCGCTTTTGGTGCATTAGTGGAGTGGTAATGTGATATCACCAACTCTTTTCACTTTCCACCGCCGGGGAGATGACGATGACTCCCTACAACTTCGCCATGCTCACGGGCGTAGAAATAGGAAGTAATATGATCCCTTACAACATGAACATGGGTGAGTGGGAGGCCGCCTGGCTATACCTGCTGGGAGCACACCTGCCTCTTTTCCGACTAGCGATGGTACGATATAGCTAGTTCACCGAGCATTTTCGAGGGAGAGAGCCAGAGACCCAAGAGGAGATCGAGCATTACGCCAGGGGCTTTTTGATGTTCCTCTTCGGTACTACCATGTTTGCGAACAGATGGAACACCGTCCTAAGCGCCCTGGTGGACTTACCTCAGGTCCTACTCTATGATTGGGGAGGAGCTGGCCTCGCCACACTATATGGCTATATGAGCTCGACACAGGATGGGAGACAGGGTCGGAGACTATTGGCGAGCTTGGGAGGTATACTTTACATTTCTGTTTTACATTTCTATCTTCCATTTCTGTGCTTTCTGCTTTGCACTTTCTGTACACTAAATATCGGATTGTTTACATCTATACTCTACGCTTTCTGCATCGCACATTCTGCATTCTCTGCATCTGTACTCTCTGTACATTATATTACACATTCTGCTTTCGGCATTCTGCATTCCCTGCATTCTCTGTATACTGTATACTCATCGTTGCCTTTTTCCTGTAGCTTTGGGTATATACATATTTCCCGACCCTTGCTCCGGAGCCGGAGGTGGAGATACCCCCTGTTGTGCCATACTCTCATCGGTACGACGGGAGATGCCTGCGGAGGACTCAGGAGACTTTCTCATTCTTTGCCGGTACTTCGACATAATGGCTGCAAGGGAGGTAACTCAAAACTCACAGTTATTTTTGCTTTATCAACAACTGACGATGACTAACCATCTGTATACCCCCTGTTTGCAGATCGCTTGGCAGCCTTAGGCGATGATGTCGGCTGGAGTCAGGGACCAGTATGCTGGTGCCTGGGGGGCATCCTGTTTTCGGCTTCTACTAGAGGGCCCGATTTGTCGAGCTTGGTTTCTAAACGAGTGATTCATGCGCCAGACCATGGGTTTGCTTGAGCCAATAGTGCCCATGCCTCCTCCAACATCTATGAGGGCTACGGAGAGCCTTTCTTTCTAGGAGATGATCCAGTTCACAGAGGGCTTGGATGCCGAATACTTTCGTGGGGAGGGGGATTATTCGATATTCATTCAGACACATCTCATGCCTCCCTTGACAGGAGCTTGTGCAGGCACAGTAGCAGGTGCCCCTATAGCAGGTAGGAATCGGGCGACGAGGGCTAGGACTAGAGGGGTTCCTCCCATTGGACAGGCTACCAGTTGGCCAGAGATCTCGACCATACTGACATGCTGGAGGCCGGCCGGGACGTTGTATCAGATTCTAATTGAGCCAGTGGAGGCCGGGCATAAATACGTCCGAGCTCACGACGTACCTCCGGTATATACCACATTTTCCTTAACTTTTGGATACTGATCCTTTCCAATAAATCTACAGGCACCCCCGGATACACTGAGGGACTGCTCAAGCTAGTAGTTTCGTTCGAGAGCATGATAATGATGAGGGAAGCACTGCTCAGTCTCCATGGCATCCAGGTATTTTTCCCTATTCTTTACCCGCATTTCAGTATTCTCCACACTGTTGTGCACATCATTCTTACTAAAGCATTGATACTCATATCATAGTATGCATTTTGCCTCTTGTCGCATTACATTGATATGTTGTCCTGACACACTGTACTGTACTTTTACTATATCTGGCTCATTGCATTCCACCATTTTTATCATACTATGTCTGTAACTATACATTGTATCTGATATGCCAATACTGCATCTTTTCAGGTTCCAGCCATACCGAGAGCACCAGCGAGGACGACTGCACCTATACCATCACTATAGCGATCCCGATTTTACCCCGACCTTTACTGTACTCTAGACTCGGGTTCTGTGATTGTATGTTGTTGTCTATGTCCTGTTTCCTTCCTCTAATTCTTTAAATTTGAGTTTTGGGACTTGTTGGGTGAGTTTGGAACAAGTTGGTTGTCTATTGGTACAAATGATTGTTGCCCAGATTTTAGCATCTTCACTTGAGCGAGGCTTCTTGCGCTTGAGTGAGCCTTGTGTATTTGCTTCTTCGCTCAAGCGAGCTTTCTTGTACCCGAACGAGAAATGAGGGTCTTTAGGTTTTCTCCCAAATGCAGCTTTTCTGGGAAGGTGAAAGTACGTCGCTCGAGCGATGCTTCTTACGCTCGAACGAGCCTTGTGAAATTATTTCTTCGCTCGAGCGAGACTTCTTGCACTCGAGCATACGTCTACGTTTGTAGCAAACCTGAAGCTTGGCATTGTGCGCTCGAGCGATGCTTCTTGCGTTCGAGCGACGCCTTTTGTTGTGTCTGGTCGCTCGAGCGACAATTCTTTCGCTGGAGCGAGCCTCACATATATCAGTTCGCAGCAGCGTGATTTTATATCACTTTTTGATCTCTTCTTCACTCAAAACCCTAGATCGACTGCCTCTCTCTCTCAAACTCTCTCTCTCTACAAATACTCCATGACCTAGGGCCCTTCTATCTTACTTCCTTTGTTAAAAAGGGTAGAGTATCGCGTGGGTTTTCCTTTGATCCAAAAAAGTTCAAGTTTGAAGCATCTTTAAGTTTCTCCTTCTTCCTCTTTGAGCTTTTCCATTTGAGGTAGGGATAATCTACTCTTTAATATGAGTTTTGACCTAGATATTTGTCATTCTTGCATAAATAATGGAGTTGGGAAGCTTGGGTGAAGTTAGGGTTTGGGAATTTGAATTTGTGAAAGAGGGGTTTTTTATTTTGGGCTCCATATGTGTATGTGAGGTCTTGAAAATGGGGTTATTTGTGTATAATTGGTGAAATTTAGCCTTGGGTGTAATATTTGGGAAAGGGGGAAAAATGCCCTAGTTTGAATTAAATGAACTATTTTGTATAAATAATGAAATCAATGTGGAAATATGAAATTAGTTTGGGAACTATGAAGTTAGGGGGAAATGTGATTAAATGGTGTAGTTGGATTGATAAATCACTCATCTATGGAAAATTTGATAAATTATCTATTGATAGATTTATTTATCTGTTTAGAAATATCTTTTTTGGGCTATCGGTGAAGGATAGCTATGATTGTTGCAGAAAGTGCATAAGGATTAGAAAAATTAAAACTAATCAATTGAAATATGTCATTGAATATGACGGTTTGAGTAAACCATTGAATATGTGAATTGATGAGTCATTGTATATGACAACGTGTTTAAATACATTGTATATGTATCATTATATAGGAGGAGATAGGGGATGTACTCCATTGTTTGAGAGGAGATAGGAGATAGACTCAATTGAGAATTAAGTTGGCCGGAGTGTCCAGGGTGAAAGTCCCGAAATCTTATTTATTTATGGGTGGACGTAGTTTCGTAAAATGCCAAGAAATAGAAGTGTTGGATTGATGAATGCATTAAATTATGAACCGCTGAGTTGAAATCTCATTTTGGTTGTTTGATAACTATGAACTTGGTAAATAGATTTACCCGAAATAGATGATTGGAAATGGATTGGGTTATGGTTATGTATATTGAATTGTCACGGAAATAATATGTGTCGGTTAAGAAATATCCCACATTTATCTGATGCTTATGCCTTAGTTATCTCTCATATATTGTGTAGTATATCTCTACTGGGTTTTGGCTCACCCTACTTAGGACATCACTTTCAGGTACTGGTGACATGCCACCTCCAAGGGCATAGCTTGGGAGGATTAAGGGTTGGAGGCTTTGTTTTGTTACATTTTTTTGTATTCAAATGTAAATTCAAGTCGAGGGCTTTATATGTAAAAGAGTTAGGACTCTTCTTTTGTTGTAACCAAGTGACAACTTGGAAAGATGTAAGTGTAGACACCCCATTTTGACCGGCCCTAAGACTTGGGCGCTTTCTTTTGATTACCCGATGATGACAATTAGAATGTGTTTCTCACAAAATTCTCAGTGAAAAGATGGAATGTAAACTTTAATCCTAGTACACCTGTTTTTGCCAAATTATGTTAAACTCCTTCTCCATTTTCTTTCCCTTTATTATGTATTATATATATATATATATGTTATATTATTATATAATATATTATATTAAATTTATTCGGTACCATGGTTTCACCCACGCACCATACTTTTGTATATATAATAATATTATATTATATAAGGGTACTATTCCCCCTTTAAAAGAAGAAAAAAAAAATTCATTACACTCCCATCGTATGTCTTTTTGTTTTCTGTGCCTTTAGACCCGCTTTGGTCAAATTATGTTGCATATTTGGCCTACTAAAATATATTTTTTATTAGTCCATGTATTTTAATTTTACATATTTGTGTGTTTTTATATATATTTTTAGGGTATTTGTACATATATTTATGCTAATAATCCCTTTTATATATTATTATATTATAAAGTGCATAGTAATTTTACTGTGCGATGCACAGTAAAATCACTATGCATCTTTTGAAAACAACTCCTCCCACCGTTTCTTCTTTCGTCTTTTTCTTACCATCATTTTCTATAAAAGGGGAAAGGTCAGAGAAGGATGAAGGGATTTTTGGGGCTGGAGAGATCAAAGAAGAAAGAAAAAGTCTGAGAGAATAATAAAAAAAAGAGAAGTAGTGCGAGAATTTTGAGAGAAAAAAAAGAATCAGAAAGAGAAGTTGTAATTTCAACTTTTGGACTGAGAATTGAGAACACATTCCACAAACTTGAGGGTAATTAAAAGAAAGTTTGTGAATCAGAAAATTCATCATTTCCCCGAAAGGTGAGTTTTCACAAACTTTCATTTAATTTCAAAATGTGATATAATTTGTTTAAGTACTTCATTTATTGTTTTTCATAACTTTTTTTTTTATCGCTTTAAATGGTCGGTCAAACCACCTAATTTTACTATTTTATCTGCTGTAATTTACTGTTGTATATAAACTGTTGTAATTCTGTTGTAATTTCATAAAATGTTGTAGTATACTATTTATAAATTGTTGTAATTTTACCACTTTAAATGGTCGGTCAAACCACCTAATTTTACCACTTTATCTGCTGTAATTTACTGTTGTATATAAACTATTGTAATTTACATTGTTGTAATTTTACCACTTTAAATGGTTGGTTGAACCACCTAATTTGTTAAAAGATGTGACCCCACCGGATGAATAGTGATCAGCGGTGAATAGTAACCTCCGGCGGTGAATAGTAACCCCGTCAATGAATAGTACCTCCGACGATGAATAGTAACTGCGGATGAAAAATGCCCGGTAAGATGAATAACGATCAGGAAAGGTGAATAGTAATTGTCTGGTGAATAGTAACTTCCGGCAGTGAATAGTATCTCGGGATGAATAGTGTTCCTGCAAAATAAGTTTCCCCGGACAGAATGGAGCGGTCTTCTTACATCAAGCAGAATATTTTCCGGCGCATATGAAGTTTCTTTATTTTGTTTTATTTTTTTATTTATTTTGAGAGTTTGTGAGGTTTTTTTTTTATTTTGTTGTAATATTCCCTTCTCTCTCTCTTATCTGGTTTGTAATAATTTATTCAAAGCGTTGTAATAATCCCCCCGCCCCAACTTCTTTCTATCCCATTCTTTTACTTGCTTTCCTTATTTGTACATAAACATCATATTTATTTTTCATCATATTCATGCTTTGCATCCATGTTTCATGCATCTTGATTCGGCGAAGTTTGCATTTGTGGATTTAATCAATTCCTATGTGATTATGTGCGCTACCTCATGTTTTTGAGATGATTCACATGTCATATCTTAGAAGCCAAATCTTTAGTTGCATCCCATGAGTGAATTGCATTAGGACTTTGTATATAAGATCATGCATATTTTACTAACTTTGTTTTGTAGCTTGTTCGTGGGTCGTCAAACATGTAAGTTTTTATGCTTTAGCATCCCGTTTGTGTGTGTTTTTATTACTATGTTTAAACATCTTACCATGTGGCTATTTGCTTATGTGATATAACTGTATGAATGCCAGTGGATGAAGGTTGTGTCACTTAATTTGGAATGATGTTGATTTTCATATTTGTAAACTCAATTTATTTGGGTTATACATTTTCAAAACTCTTTCAAAACTACATGAAATCAGGTTATTCCAAAATGGGTGACATAGTCTATACTTGTATGTTTCACATAGTAAATTTTAGGATTTATTAAATAATCAGAACATGAACATATAAAGAAAATAAAAGTCATATCATGGTTTAGTAGAGGCCGATCTTTTGATCGGGTGAGCGGGGGGTGCTCAATTAATGACCTTCCCCCTTCATACCTAAGGTTCCGAGCTAAGCATCCTTGGTTATGACGAACAATGGCCTTGGCACGAGTCATGGGTTTTCTAATTTTCCCAAAATAAATATTAGGTGGCGACTCTGAGATTTGATGACGCAGTCCATTTCTAGCAAAAGGTTTCGCAATAAAATGTTTTTTCTAAAAATTGCCAAATCTGGATTCCCATCTGCGTTTCACATTGCACTCGTGAGACTAGATCAAAGAGATTTCGAGAGTCCGAACTGTTTAACGCGCGCGGGTACCCCCCGGGCAAGTTACAGTAAGCCCGTAGGGCACTTATTCTGTTGTTAACATTTAGAAATTACATGTAATATCTTTTGTAATATAAACTCTGATAAATGAAATATAACATTTCTATTATCTTTTATGAGTCTTATGAATGGTTGGTTTCTGTCATATTTTGAGGGCATTACAATCACCACCTCCTCCAACAGTAGAGAGGAGAGAAAGACGGGCCCCAGCACGCAGCCAAGAGAAGTGTTGTGGTCGAGGCCAGAGGAGCCCTTTGGAGCCAATGTTGAGTGACGATGATGCTGAGACCAGTGACTCCGGGAAGGCAATGATTCCGCAGTGCGAGCCCTCCGAGAGTGGCGATGATTTCAGTTCTGGCTCCAGTTCAGGGCCTACTTCAGACAGTGGCGCTAATGGAGACAGCTCTGGGTCTCCCCCAGGAAGAGAATGAAGAGGGCCTCTCAAGCTTGAGACGACTGGCGCTGATTTATTTGTGCTTTGCTTAGTTTCTTTTTGTTAACAGCATTAGCACATGTATAGCTTTAGGAAGTTCTGTTTTGCTTTAAAACTTGTACTCCTCTTTTGTAAAAAAGCCATGATCGGAATAAAAACTCGCGGTTTTTTATGAAAAATGTGTTGTCATTTTTGCATCATGAACACCATACGTGCATGAAATGGACATGGAATTGAAATGGCCAAGAGTGTTTGATTAAAACAAAATGCTTAATCGGGTAATGAATCAACCAACAACCAAAATACAAAATGCAATATACAACTCCATAAACAAAAACAACAACAACTCGATAAACAAAACAACTACAAATACAACTCGACAAACGTGCTAAAACCCAAAGGACTCAAAACAAGACCTTAAAACACACAAAGAGCAGAACAAAACACATGTTTCTAGCACTGTTCAGCACAAAGGCGGAAAGCAGACCCGAGAGGAAGGGTGCCGGCTAGACTAGGAACTTGTCGGCCACCTGCCGGCTACAAGAAATGGCCTACCAGCCATCAATATGCAGAACCTCCAGATTGTTGACAATTGGCTCCCACTCACTGCCTTATCTTCTACAAAAGGTTGAGCTCTGTGATTTCTTCATTTCAACAGCAAATTCTTCACATATTGAGCCATTTTTGCCGAAAAACTCTCGAATTAGATTGCAACTTTAGATGGCTCAGAAAAGGTGAATTTTCGGGGTTTTGGCATAAATGCACTTTTCCCGCTGAGCCGTTTTCTGCTTTGCTTTCCATTCCTACATGCCACGGCTAGATGCTGGAACCTGATTACACATGTCTTTAGCTTCGTGGGACAAGAGATATGCCTGAAAATCGAAGAATTTCAAGCATTAATGGAATCTCGGCGCGATGAGGAAATCATACCTCAGCCCCGTTTCGGCCACATCCAAGCTTTGGGACGGATGTGTCGGCTCACTCTACATAAAGCTCGATCCGTACTTCACAACGGAGAGCTGGATATTCTCAGCTTGATCTGTCGATTTTTTGATGTTGGCGACCGACGTAACCTTCTTTGGCGAGGTTTTCAACAACACGCCCTTTGCTTATGTATGCTGGCTCATTTATTTTTTGCCTCTAGTTTTGGAAGTCTAGCATTCGGCTAATTGAAGTGGCCCAACGTTTGAAAGAGGGCAAGAGTTGCATTGGCTTGGTGCTAGTCGAGACTTTGATGGGCTTAGACGCCTTCCATCGGCGAGAGACTACCAAATTTGCAGGGAGTCCACTACTTCTTCAAGTAATGTTTCCCACCCTTTCTCATGTGTGTTTCTCATATTACTCGGCACTTATACTTTGTTTTTCTTTCAAAGCCCATTTCTCACTTTTTCTCTCAGCATACATCTCTCTATTCTTTAATCTCTTTTTTCTTTCATCCCTCCCTAGGTATGGCTAATGGACAAGTTCAAGGTAGTGGATTCTTGCCTTGAGTATCACTGGATGTGCAACAGGTCTGTTGTTGACATTGCTTGGTGTTGTTCCTAGCTTAACCTGACCGAAATGAGCTACAGGATAACTCGACAACCTGGCATTCAGCTGATCGGCCTCACACACTGTGTATTCTACTTCCTGTTCAGATTCAGACGTCAGTTTGGACATGACTAGACCTGCCCAGAAGAGGGGGTAGAGTACCTGGTTTCGTTCCCTGTTCGAGGTTCACATTTAGCTAGATACTCACTACTTGGAGGACAAGAGAGCTTTTGGCCCCTGCCCCTAGTTTCAGTTGCACCCTTTCTAACGAGTGCCTAGCTTGGCTCTAGAACGAGGCACAAACCGGGTCCACTTTAGCATCAGAAGCTTCCACAAGCACGAATGAGGGATGCAAGAACATCTAACACATCTATGCCCCTAGTTTATACTTTGATCTTTTTTTTCAAGTTTTTGAATATAATAAAAGCAACTTTGATTTGTATCGAGAGTTGGAGAACTTTGTATTGAAATCAATAAAATTAAAGTTATGAGCACTGAAAATTTTCCTTTTGGTCTAAAAATGGTCTAAGTTGTCAAAGGTAAAATTTGAGCAAAATCAACTTTTATCAAAACTTTTCAAAACTATTTTCGATAAGGATCACCACTTGACATGCATGGAGTCAATCCTCAAGATGTACAACCCTGAATCCAAAGATCACAAATTGCCCCTTGATTGAATAACATTGCTCAGCACTGTAACCAGCTCTTCTCTCAGAGTAGATATCACAACCGAACTCTTAGGTAAAGAACAAACAAAGATGATCTGATGAGACACATGGACAGGACAATTGATTTGGAGGTGTTTACAGTCGGACTTCAGGATGAAGTTGCCTATGTATCCCGAAGATGGGAATCAGGCCTTACATAGTTCGGTTCGAGTTCACTCGAGTATTACCACTCTCCTTTTGCACTCTAACTTTTGCCAAGGCCACCCTTTAGGGTTTTTAAGCTTGCGAGCTCAATTTTTCTTTATTTTTATTTTTTTTGTGCTCTAACTTTTCCCTAGGTTGCCCTTTCGGGTTTTCGGCCTAACGAGCCTCTCAGGGATAATATTTCTTCAACTTGTCCATGTTGATCAGTTGGGAAAATTC
Organism: Camellia japonica; assembly: GCA_030407325.1. Taxonomy (NCBI): domain Eukaryota; kingdom Viridiplantae; phylum Streptophyta; class Magnoliopsida; order Ericales; family Theaceae; genus Camellia; species Camellia japonica. The sequence continues at coordinate 12,669,971 of JAPPVO010000031.1, read as the reverse complement.
TAGGCTATCTAGGTCCATGAGAATAACAACTCCACCCGACCAGATAGTTTTGATGATGTAAGGACCAGTTTAATTGGGTCTGAACTAGTCCCTAGGGTCATGGATAGGAGCTCGGTTGTCTTTCAGCACCAAATCCCCCTCTTTGAGATTCCGGGACTTAAAATTCTTTTTAAAAGCCCTCGAAATCCTGTGTTGATAGCCCTGAACATGGTACAAGGCTCTCAACCTTCTCTCATCAAACAGCATCAGTTCTTCAAACCTGCTCTATATCCAGTCTGCCTCTGTTATTTAACACTCAGCCATAACTCGCAATGACGAGACTTCTATTTCGATTAGCAGAACGACTTTCATCCCATAGACAAGAGAGTAAGGAGTTGCCCCTGTAGATGTCCGAATTGAAATTCTATAGCCCTAGAGTGCGAATGGCAATTTGTCTGGCCAGTCCCTGTAGGTCTCAACCATCTTCTGCAGAATATGCTTGATGTTCTTGTTGGCGGCCTCAATAGCTCCATTGGTTTGCAGCTGGTATGTAGATGACTTATGAAAAGCCATGTTGTATTTCTCCAACAAGTCTATCACTTCTTTCTTGAAATGGGGGTCATTATCTGAAATGATCTCGTTTGGGACTTCACAACGGCAAATGATGTTGTTTCGGATGAACTTAGCCACATGCACTGCTTTTAACACTGCATAAGACTGAGCTTCCACCCACTTCGTAAAATAATCAATTGCCACCAGAATGTATTCATGCCCATTTGACCCTTTTGGTGTGGCTGTGCCGATGACGTCGACTCCCCAAACTAAGAAAGACCATGGTGAAGTTATGTTGTACAGCTTTAATGGCGGGATGTTCATGCGATTTGCATGAATTTGGCATTTGTGGCATCACCGAACAAAATCGATATAATCCTCATCCATAGTCGACTAGTAGTAACCTTGCCTAAGAATCTTCCGGGCTAACATTACCCCATTCATGTGCGCTCCGCACTCTCCCCCATGGATGGCCTCCATTAAGCGCTTTGACTCCTCTGCTTCGACACACAAGTTGTGTATTCCCAGATGACCTCTCTTGTATAGTTTACCTCCACAGATGATAAATTGAACGGCCATCCGCCGTATTGCCCTTTTGTCTTTGGCATTTGCCCCTAGTGGATAAACCTCATTTTCTAAGAAGTTTCAGATATCATAGAACCAAGGGTTTTGATCTTGCGCTTCATCTATTGCGGCGATAGTCTCATAGGCCGACATATATCTTTGCTCAATGATGATCAGACGTATCCAGACTCCAAGAGGGATGTCTATCATAGAAGATAAAGTTGATAAGACGTCAACGAACCTGTTGTTCTCTCTCAGTAGATGCGTAAAAGTCAATTTTTCAAACCTAGGAATCAGAACGTCCAGGGTCTGATGATAGATCTTCACCTTTTCTTCTTTGACCTTCCAGTCTCTATTTGCTTGAGACACAACTAGTTTCGAGTCCTCGATTACATCCAACTTTTTTGCCCCTAGTTCCAGGACGGCTTCTAAACCAGCAATACATGCCTCGTATTCTGCTTCGTTATTGGATACCTTGAACCGGAGTTTGAAGGCTAAAGGTATATGAGAATTGTCGGGTGCTATCAATAACACACCTATCCCATAACCGTATTGATTAGACGCTCCGTCAAAGTACATTGTCCAAATCTCTTCCTCGACCTGCAAAATGACTTCATCTGGAAACAGGTATTCTACCATTTCATCCCCTTCTACTAGGTGATCTGCCAGGAACTCCGCTACTGCTCTCCCCTTAACTGACTTGCGAGTGACATACTTCAGATCAAATTTGGAGAGAAGAAGTAACCAACGAGCTAACCTACCCGTAAACGCTGGTTTCTCAAACAGATATTTGATGGGATCTAATCTCGAAACTAGAATTATGGAGTGAGCTAACAAGTAATGCCTCAACTTCCTAGTAGCCCATACCAAGGCTAAGCAAACTTTCTCCAACGGAGTGTAACGGGTCTCACAATCTAGCATTTTTTTGCTCAAATAGTAGATGGCTTTCTCCACCTTATCCTCAGATTCCTGAGCAAGCATGCATCCCATTGTTATGTCTGTTACTGACAGATAGAAAACCAAAGGCTTCCCCGGCTCTGGCGGCGACAGCACAAGTGGATTCTAAAAGTACTACTTGATCTGTTCAAAAGTGAATTGACATCGATCATCCCAACGAAATTTCTTTCCTTTCTTCAGGAGACCAAATAGCGGTTCACAAGTCAAGGTTAATTTTGAAATAAACCGTCTTATGAATTGCACTTTACCCAAAAAGCCTCGCACCTTCTTTTTCAGTCCTTGGTGGTAGCATTTCTAGGATGTCCTTGATTTTGGAAGGATTTACCTCGATGCCCCTCTGTGTGATCAAGAAACCTAGCATTTTCCCTGCTGTTACACCGAAAGTACATTTCTGTGGATTCAACCTCAGTCTGTATTCTCTGATCCTTTAAAAGAATTTTTTCAAGGCAGTGTTGTGGCCCTCTCTTTCTTTGGACTTGACAATCATGTCGTCTATATACACCTCGACCTCTTTATGGATCATATCATACAGAATAGTAGTTGCAGCCCATTGATAAGTAGCCCCAGCATTTTTCAGCCCAAATGGCATCACCCGATAGCAATAGATTCCCCACGGCATAGTAAATATAGTTTTCTCCCTATCTTCGGGCGCCTGGTTATACCCGAAAAATTCATCCATGAAGGAGAGCAATGCATGACCTATGGTGAAGTCTACCAACTCATCAATACGTGGCAGGGAAAAATCATCCTTCAAACTAACCTTATTCAGATCCCTGAAGTCAATACAGACTCTGATTCTGCCATCCTTCTTCCAAACTGGGACAATGTTGGCCAACCACATTGGATACTCAGATACAAGCAAGAACCCTGCCTCAATCTGTTTGCTAACTTCTTTCTTAATCTTCAAAGCCCAATTCGGACGTATTCTCCACAACTTCTGTTTGACGAGTCGGGCCTCAGGGTCGAGAGGGATCCGATGCTGTACAATCTCAAGATCGATTCCAGGTATGTCTTCATAGGACCACGCGAAAACATCTTTGAAATCTTTTAATAAAGCGACTAAGCGCTCGCGCTCCTCCGAAGACAACATGGACCCAATCTGGACCAGACGCGGATCCTTCTTAGTACCCATATTAAAAGCAATGATTTCATCAGTAAGGGGTTTTGCAAACCTCTCTCCCTCTCGATTAATCAAATTTTTCAAAACCAGAGGAATTCTTTCCTCATCGTTTTCATTAAAATTTTAAAAATCGTGATCAATGCAATAAACAAACGGCATAGAGAAATACTCAGAATTTGCAGTGGCATTCTCATTCATCAAGTCGAGCTCATCTAGCTCTTCAGTTACAACCGACTCAAAATCAAAAGAAAATGATGACCTGGACAAGACCTTGGCATCCGGGTTATCACCCCTAGGAATACCGGACTTAGACTCAGAAGCACCGGAATCTAATTCCGACTCCACAGACTCTGTGGAACCAGATTCTGGCTCACTACCCGACTCAGAACTATTAGACAGGTAGCCCTCCTCCAGTTGCTAAAAGAGAGATGGTGCGTCAGATGCATCCAAAATGCTGCTAGAAGGGTTCACACCTGGTTGGTCCGCAATCATGGAAACGGTCAGGTTATCCCCCAAGCTTTTTGAGTAGGCCGGAAGATCCGAAAGAAGACATGCCAGTGCTACTTCTACTTCAAGCTCACTACTGTCCAAGTCATTTTCGATGCTCCTCTCAGCTTCAGCAGTTAGTTCAACATTTTTCTTTATATCACTGTCTTGCAACTACATGTCAAAGAAGATTTCAAAATCGGGAACACGCTATTTCTCATAATTCATCCAGGGCTCAAGAAAGCCACAAAATGGGAAGTCCTCTCCTTCCCGAACAAAATGGTCGTTCAGTGTTCCCTGGATTAGCCTGTGAACAAGCTCATAGCGCTTCCCAGTCTGCCTACCTCTGGCTCTGCCTGCCATCTCTTTTGCTTTCCTAACCCAATCCTCTTTGGTAGGCGTATAGCCAAGACCAAAAGCATGCGGGTTATGTGGCACATCAGCCAGTGCTGTCACGCCTTTTTGGCCACTTTTTCCCAACCCCATTCCTGGCACATGTTGGAGTTTGTTCATGAAATAGATTGATTGGGCACTAACATACAAGCCCTCATCAGCTACCAAGATGTTCTGTATTGCCCGGGCCTCGGCCAAGGTAAAACCTGAAAGGAATATGTCCTCCTCACCATGAACAATTTCTAGCACAGGTGTAGTTACCTCTGGCAGAGGATGTATAGATGAATTACCGAATACAATAGCCACCACATTCCTATGGGGGTATTTTAGCATTTGGTGGAGGGTAGAAGAGACAGCTTTCACTTGGTGCAACCAAAGTCTCCCTAACAGTAGATTGAAAGTGGCCGACACATTCAGGACATAGAACTCAATATCCTATTGAGCTGGGCCCACTTAAACTCTAATCTATACCGAGCCCATCACCTTTCTACTTGTATTGTCATACGCCCGAATCACCTGGACTGTAGGTACGAAATCAGCTAGTTTCAGGCCAATAGCATAAGCTGTGCGCGACGGACAGACATTGATAGCTGACCTTGTACCAAACAATACCATTGGCACCCATTTTTCTCTGCACTCGACTGATATGTACAGAGGTTTGTTATGTGCTGAGCCCTCCGGCGGCAATTCCTTGCCGGAGAAAGTTAAAGTTGGCGCAGCACCTCCGGGTAAAACCAACCCATAAGCTGTTCAGGAGTCGTGTCAATGGTCAATTTGACCCTGTCAATCGTTGATAGCACAGCCTATCGATGCACTCAAGAAGCCATAAGCAGACCCCGGATTGAAATATCGACCTGAATTTTCTTCAGTTATTTCAGCACCGCCTCTTCTTCCAACTGCTTTTCTTTCTGCTTCTCAACTTCTTTATCTTTCCCTGAGGCCTCAACTTGGTCCAAGTGCGAGGGCTTGAAATACCACCCACTCCTCGTCATATGGTCAATTTCTTCAAAGTACCAGGTGTTGTCTGGCAGGTCTTTACCCCAATCTTTATCGGTGTGAGCCAAAAGCAAATCATCATCCTCCCACCATACTCCTCCGGCAGCTGACAAACAGTTGTCCGGCTCTGTTTTGATCATTCCCTCATTAGAAGTATCCCCCGCAGGGTGTTGGGCTTTTCCAACTTCCTGTTTATCTTGATCCTTTTCTTGCACAAACCCCTTCAACGCAGCTTCCTGTTAGTATCCGCAGTACTCACGGTGCCTAGTTCTTGAACTAAATTCTTGATGTCGGTGCTCTCGACAATTTCCCCTTTTCCTTGGCCATTTCGGCCACTGCAGCTGTTCTTGCTTCCTTTTCTTCAAGTTTTGGTTCAGTTCCTTCCGACCGATCAGGTTCATCACTTAACCACCTTGAATTGTCCATCGATCCATTCAGATCAAACCAGTCAATCTACACGTCCCCCTGATCTTGTTCGTCATAGAACTGCAGATTGTCTAAGTCCTCTTCCAGCTCCGCCAGATCATCCAGACCTCGACTTAGGCCATCCTCTCTAACCACATTGACCTCTGCTATTGTCAGCAATACCACTTCGGGCTTGGCTTGATCCACTGACACAATGTAACAGCACGGGTTATATACCTCCTCAGATAAGTCCGTAGAGCTCTCAGGCAATAGACTGGCATTCTCCGCCAAGGCCAACCTCCCTCCTTCTACCACTGTCAGCACCACGGGTTCAGGTTGAAGTATGGACGTGTCTATCATGCACAAGTTCGTGCTTTCAGGGTTGAACACGGCTAGTTTGGGTAGGTGGAAAGTAGGAGTAGGAAACAGTTTATCCGACCCGCACAACCCGCCCAAACCAACCCTATCCGCACAAATCCAACCCTACCCGCATGCATAAATAGGGCGGGCGCGGGTCTATTTTTCTATGCAAAATCGGGTTCAGGTCAGATCCGACCCTACCTACGCAACCGCATAACCCGCCTGCAAATTATGTTTAAAATAAAAAAAATCTCACTCCCACATCACAGTTGAATTCATTTTTTTGGTCCTCTATCTCTCTGCCCAGCTCTTTCTCTTATCTTGCCCTTGTCTTTCTCCCTCTCTCTCTCTTATCTCGCCTACCTCTCTCTACTCTCATTGCCGTCGCCGTCACCACCACCATCTCTCGCCCCTTGTCATTGGTTACTTGCCGTTGTCCCTTCCTCTTCTCTTTGTCGCCATCGTCCACCAGATCTAGAGATCATCTACTGCAAAAATATATATATATATATATATGTTTGATACTTGGAAGATATGCCAGATCTGGAAGATACTTGTTTTGTTTATTTAATAAAACAAAATGTTTGCATTAAGTTGGAAAGCAATGGAAGAGAGAGAAGGGGAGGGGTATGGAATCCATACTATGGATGGTTTGATACATCGAAGTTGGATGCAAAGAGGTAAATAGTATATGGGAAAAAATGGGTTCTTGCAATTGGTATGTGATAAAGTTAGCTGGGTTGAATAATAATAATAATAATAAAATTGGTTTTTTTTTTTTTTTTTGTCTTTATTTGTTATACTTACATGTTCAAAGTGCAAAAAAAAAAAAAAATAGTTATGTTTGTCTTTTTTATGACTTCAGAAAATGGAGAAGGTCCTAAAAATAAAATTTCAAAAAAAAAAAAATCTAATTCACAAACCGCCCACAACCGCCTGCACAACTGCATGACCCACCCGTTTAGTCTGCAACCCACACTGCGGGCGAACGTGGTTTCATTTTTTCCCAACCCGCACCCTATTAGGCGGGTCCAACCTATCACCCGAACCGCATGGAACCGATCTGTGACCACCCCTAGTGGAAAGGGGTAATATATACGCTGGGGTCATATAGGATGGCCAGTGTATGTATTAGGTTTAAGTTCCAAGGTGGGGGAACTTGGTTATGGGCTGGGAGAGGGTTGGTAGTTACATTTGGCTTTTGGGGTGGTGCTATCACCTTGTTATCGATGAGATCTTGAATCTCATGACGCAGCCTGTAGCATTGGTCAGTGTTGTGACCATGCTGCTGGTGATATGCACAGTATTTGGCTGGGTTGTGTTTAGGTGGGAGAGGATCAGGTAATGGACATTGTTCTAACGGCTTAAGATACCCTTTTTTTATCAGCACCCTCAGGGCTTAGGATAAAGGCATATAGAGTGGGGTAAAGACCCTTTGAGATCGGGCGTGGTTATTTGAGGTTTGTGGAGTTGTACTAGCGAAAGGGTTGGCAGTCTTGGCTGTAGTGGTGGGGACATTCACATCAGATGGCCGCGCAGTTGTGCTTCCACTCGTGGTTACATTGGAACTGTGTGTAAAATGCCTCTTGACCTGCTCCTTCTCATCAGTTATCAATCCCTGTTTCATTGTATCTTCAATCTGAACCCCTATCTCGTGGAGCTCAGTGAATGTGAACAATGGCAAAACGATCATCTTTTGTAATAATTTCCCTAGCAGATTGCGAACCACCATCCTGATTTGATCTTTCTCAGATGGCCTTGTAGTCATCATTGAAGCCTTGGCCCTCCACCTTGTTACAAAGTCCAAGAGGCCCTCCTTTGGCTCCTGACGGGTTACCTCAAGATCACGGGTTGTGACCTTGATCTGCATATTGTAAGAGTACTGTGCAATAAAGGCCTCAGCCATTTTCTCCCAACTCTGCTTCACAGAGTCCTCCAGCTTTGCATACCAGATAGCCGCTATTCCTGACAAGGTCCGACCAAAAAGTGACAGCTTTTGAAGTCTGGTAAGGCCCATCGGCCATAGGATATCAAAGAACAACCGCAGATGAACCATAGGATCCCCAGAGCCATCGAACCGATCTATGTGTGGCATTTTAAATCGGTCTGGCAAAGTTACTGCGGATTGAGTTCACACCCTATGCCCGCTTGAAAAGCTTGTTCAGCTTGTTGACCTTAAGAACAATCGGGGTTAACTTCAAATTCAAACGGTGCCTCAGTTTGGTACATTGGTGCCTTGGAGGCTTGTGGTGGGATGAGGTCTACTGGGTTGCCCTGATTCTCAGCCTGGGCATTAGCAGTAATTCTAGGTGCTGGGATATCCACTGGAGGTGCATGAGATGCAGAAGCCACTGCCAGCTGTGGTTGTTGTTGCTGCAGCCTATTTATCACTTCAGCTTAATAGGCTGTAACTTCAGCTTGGCGGGCAGCATCTTGCTGTATGGTTTTAACGGTTTGCTGGAGATGACGGATCAAGTCCTCCATGCTGGTTGAAGGGTACTGAGTCATTTGAATAGGCGAGTAATCTCTTGCTGGCCTAGATGCAGAAAATTGTCCTCGACTGAATACAAGCGATTGCTGAAATAGTTAATTATGCCTAACCCTCCTCCGTCTAGTAACCAATGGGAGCAAAGCAAACACAGGCTGTCCCCTGACAAGATCTCTGGATCTGTAAAGTCTCCTTACACGGGTCCAGAGTGTTCGGGGGATATCCGAACTGTCCGAAGCAATTGTGATAAACTACCTAGCAAAGAGAAATAAAACAAAAAGAAAGCAAAAATAAAAAACCGCACATCACCTCAGCTCAAATGTGAACAACACACAGATGTAATCATAAGTTGTAGAACTGCACTCAACACTAACTTTTGCCCCCAAATTTGATACTCAAACTTGCAACTGATACGCATATTCCTGTAGAGTTTCACTCTAAAAGCACATACCAGTTAAATGAGAGCTAAAACACCCCTATGAGGGGGTAAGGTTACCCTGTCCTAGTTTCGTTAGGAACTAGGGTTCACTATTCAAACAAAGTGTTTCACCCAATCCTGGATTCGGGTGAGCATCCTGTTCTAGTTTGGAACAGTCTCTACGGCTTTCGATATGCAACTAGGTCAAATGGTCAAAAAGGATACCTCAGTAAGACTACCTAATATACCTCTCACACCTAACACCAAGAAGTGAAAGGAGGATCAAACGGTACAGCGGTAGTCCAGATCCAAGGGTTGTGCTCCCATCGTGGCAGAGCCTGCATCCGGTCAGCCTTTTGCTAAGCTTTTCAGAGAAGCCTCCAGCAAACCGTCTAGGAATAGCAGATGACAAACACAATGACTTAGGCACACCGATACAAATACAATGCAAAGAAACACATAAGTGTAGATAAAATTCATATCATAAGTTCGAGTCAAGTTCTCTAAATCCCCAGCGGAGTCGCCAGAAACTATTGCTCGCCTTTTTCGCTCCCTCTTTTGGAAGCTCGAAAGAAGGCCTACAGTTCGGACTCCTACGGTTCTGAATCTAATCTCACAAGTGCAATGTGAAATTGATACACACCAAATAGTCCAAATTTGGCAAATCTTTTGGAAAATTGATTTTGAATCAAAAATGTCAAAATTGGACTGCTTTGCCAGATACAAAGTCGACACCTAAATATTTTATTTTGGAGAAATTTAGGAAACCCATGACTCATACCAAAAGCCATATGGCCGTCATCACCAAAGTTACCTCGACTCGAGAACTTAGGTACGATAGGGGAAGGTCATAAATTGAGCACCCCCACTCGCCCGATCAAAGATCGACCTCTACTAATCATGATATGATTTTTATCAACATTACATGCTATTGTTTCGGTTTATTAGACTAGCATTACTATGTGATGCGCACAAGCAAGTATAGACTAGTTTGCCCGAAATTGGAATAATTCAATTTCATGATTTGTTTTTCGAAAAGGGTTTGAATTTGCCACTTCACAAAGTGGGCTTAAAGTTTGTGAATTTGCCACTTGACAAAGTGGGCTTAAAACATACATTCATCGAATCGTTCCAATTCAAGCAATAAGCCTTCATCCACAGGCACTCAAACAGTTTAACAAGTAAGCACTTAGCCTCATGGCAAGCATGCTAGACATGGCAATCACTCACACTCATGCAAGTATGCTAAAGCACTAAAAACTCACCTAGTACTCCAAGCTAAGAGAAACAAAAGAGTTAGGAAACTATGCATGATACCTAACTATATGAGATGTCTCATGCAACACATGCGAAGAATGTAATTAATAGGCTCGGCTACTAATATGGCATATGAATCAATTTAAATATCATGCAGTCTAAGCATGTATTCAAAGAAGTATTTAAACAACAATGCAGTTTGAATGATTTGCCGAGCCTCGGTGGAAGCAATACAAGATGAATGGATGCAAGCATAAGGTATGTTAATTGAAACGTGATGCTCCTAATCTAACCATCAGAGGTGGATAAATAAAAGGGAGAAAGACGTGGGGTTGGAAGACATACACATTATTACATTATACTCTTATGAAAGAGAGTCTGAATGAATAAAAGCTAAGCTAATTAAGCTAATTATTACAAACTTGAATGAATAACTAACTAACTATCTAAGCTAATTAAATAAGAATTTAACTAGGTTAAGCTAATTAAATATTATAACACAAACTAATTAGCTACAACTAATTAAGCTAATTAAATATTACAATACAAACTAATTAGCTACAACTAATTAATCTAATTAAATATTACAACACAAACTAATTAGCTACAACTAACTAATTACAACAAATGAATTATTAATTGCTAATTAAACTAATTGACTAGTTAACTAGTCCCGGGAAGCGAGGGAGGCCCATGCATGCTCGATTTTCACCCGAAGAACATCCATTGTCTGCCCTCGAAAGCCTCTGTTTGCACAACCCTTGCACTGATTTCCTCTTCTAGGTCAACTCTGCCATGCTCCACAGGCACACTGCTCAAAATTCATTGGTGGCCGGCAGGCCAGAAGTGGTGGCCGGCCGGCCACCATTGAGGGGTTGCCATCTAACACTAGTGGCCGGCAGGCTAGTAACAGTGGTCGGCCGGCCACTGACAACACACCATATTTTTTTGCTACAACATAGGGCAAACAGGGCAAATAGAAGGTATTCTCACAGGTTGTTTGTACTGTGTATATCTCCTTATCATCAAAACATCTCAAATGAGTGATACACTTGGTCCTCAAACAATTAATCAAGCAATTCCATTGCATTATGGCTAAGGAACCAAGATGTACAAGTTTAATAAATGCACAAACAAGACCCCAAAAGACCATCACCCTATCATGCATGATCAAGGGCAATGGAGACCTTGGAAACTTGGTACATTTCATCACTTTGAGTATGAAATGCCCCAATTTTCCTTGTGTTCAATTAACGTCCGATTGAACACATCAAAACACATCAAATTTCTTATCTTGCACCATTTTAGTTGCGAATTTTAGTTACTCATTTTAGATTACCAACCATTCACTAACCAATTAAATCCATTGGTAAATAAGTCCTCTAAAAGAGAAGGAAGTGTCAAACAAGGGGTTGTTTGAGGCAAGAGAGAGATGTCACGCTGTTGGTAATGAACCCCCAAAAGAGGATGAAACCATTAAGCAATGAACCTCAATCTCAAGTTTAAACTATGCTAAGGTTGAAACAACCCTCAAAGCAGATAAAAAGTGAAGAAATGAGGGAGATTACAGAGATTATAAGTGCTGAAATGAAGTGAGAAAAGCACTAAAACATGGCAATCAACTTAAACAAGTAGTATCTAAAGGCCTAAAATACCAAACTTGTGAGGACTATTACACTAGAGGCATGCAAAACAAGACTCAAATGCAATAACCAACCAAAAATAGAATTGAAATAGTCTAAAACAGAGCCTAAAACATGCTGGAATTAAGCTACAAAAGGCTAGAAAATAAAGCTAACATATAGAGCTAACTAGGCTAGCAAACTAGACACGATGAGGGGAGGCGAACCCCTCCAATTTTGGACTTCAAAACATGATTTTTATCACTAAAAATACTCTGAAATTCAGTGTTCAAAAGCCCAAAAAAGATAGTTTGAAAGTAGGAAACAAAGGTGGAAAAGCCTTACAAGTAAGGAATAAAGAAGGGTGAGATAACCCCTTAACCTTAAATGGCCTAAAACACCAATTTTAGCCCACAAAAATAGAGTTTTTTATAGCCCCAAAACAACCCAAAAACAGTAGGAAAATATAGAAAACCAAGTATACAAAGCAAGTTTAAAAGGGAAGTAGTATACCTCTTGAAGCAAAGATCAACTTTAGGCACTAACTCAAGCCAAAACCACCTTTAAGAGCTCCAGGAAGGCTTCAAGAAACCTCAGCTCAAAAATGATCAACTTTGGTTAAGGAGGTGTAGGCAAAAGTGTAGTGTAACTAGGCTAATGTGCACAAATTTGCAAGAGAGAGAGAGAGAAATGTAAAGAGAGAGATATTTTTGTTCTAAAATTTCTATCCCTCAAAAATGGGAGAGGAGACCCCATATATATAGAAAACATGCATTTGGTTGAGCTAAATCCCTCTATACTCGTGTAGGGAGATGGAGACACTTGTGCCAACAGTTGGAATAACTGTCAACCAAATATTTGCAAAAAGGGAACTAGTGGCCGGCACGCCACCAATGATGGCCAGCAGGCCACACTATTGGCCGGCAAGGCACAATTAGTGGTCGGCTGGCCACCAGGGGTTACAAGCTTGAAGCACTAAGGTTTTGCGTTTGAAACACTAAGGTTTTGATCTAAAACAAGACATAAAATGGACAGGGTTTGAAGGCTCAAAGACAAGGCATTTTGCCGAGGACTTCGGGCACTAAAACAAGCACAAATAATCATAATCAGCGAGTGCACAAACGATGACATCCAAGTCTTGAGGACGGTCAAAAATAGGGTGTCTACAGACCCGTAACCTCGTGTAGTGGAACCCATACAAGAATTTGATGCTGATCCTTTATTTTGTTTTCTTTCCTTTTCTTCCTCTTGTTTTTTTTTTTTATTGAAGGCCAGTCATTGAATAAATAAATAAATAAAAGCCCTATAGATGTACTTTATTTTATCAAAATAGTCGAATGAAGTTAATTTTCTGTTTAATTATTTTCTTACTTCCATTTTGCCTCCGCATGCGCCGCTTAATTTGTTGCGATTAGAAAGTAAGTTGCGATTCCAGCCTTAAGCCCCTGGGGTTGGGTCTTGACAAAAGTGGTATCAGAGCAATAGTTCATTTAAGTCCTTTCATGTAAAATCTCACGTTTATTCTGGTGATGTAGTGTGACTACCACCTCCTTAATTAAGCAAATTAATTAAATTAATTATATGCTTATTGCTAATTATGTGATTATGTGTTATGTGAATTATGTGCCATATGGTATATGCTTGCATTGATTGGTATTGTAGTGTTATTGTGAACAGAGATATAAAGGAATGAATTAAACCTGTCTAATTCACTAATTTTAACAAATTAGAATTAAGAAATTGGATAGGAATTAGAACCTAATCTATATTAGTATAAATTAACTGAGTGTAATTGAGGTTTTATTGTGATATGGATTAATTTGATTTAATTAGAAATGATTTATTAACCTTGGTTAATTTAATTGAAACATTAATAGAAATGTTAAATTGAATATAATAAATGTGTACATGTGTCCTATTCACTAACTAGGTGATTAAGTGGTGAGTCTTCTTCTATTACACGCAAGGAGAGAGGAAGGACGAGAGACTTGAGAGTGTAAACTCAACCTAGGAAAGCTTTGAGCTCAAGAAGAATAAAAGAAGAAGTGAAAGACAAGTTAGGAATTGAAACTAATCCTCCTCAATTCACTCACTCTAGGTAAGAATTGTTTCTTTAATCCCATGAAGTTGAAGAATTATGCTCATAAATCATGAAATTCAAGATCAACAAGATGAATATGAATTTAAATGAAAGCTTAGTTCATGTAATGAGAGGTTGCTTACATGCATGGCTTCTTATGAAATGAATGATTGAATTAACCTTAAATTCAACATGGATGGCATATTTCATGGACATTTGATTTCATTCATTTAGTTTCTTACATAATCTCCATAAGTTTGAAAGGACTTTCTCATAAATTTTACAACTTGAAGCTTTGAAATGCTTGGTTATGTGTTTTTGATTTTGTTATAAATTTCAAGAGCTTGGATTTATTTTCTTTTACTTGGATTTGAGTTTCAAGTTGAGCCATAAATCTTGCTTAGAGTTTGGTATGTTCAATATAATGGGCTCTTGCACGTTTTGGGGACTTGAATTACTTCAAACAAGGGCTAAATTTGCATGGCAATGATGCACCAAAACAGAGCAGTTTTCGGACTGCTTTTGGTAGCACTGCCGCACATGTGGCTTGGGGGCCCCGCACGTGCGGAAAACAGGGTATTTCATGCTGAACGTATTGAAATAAATGCACCTGTGGAGGCAGGTGCAGTGGAGGTCCCGCACGTGCGGCTGGGACCCCCGCACGTGCGGCTCTTTTGGTTAGTCCCGGGTTCGTTTTTCGCTCTACTTTTTCACTTTTCGAGCCTCTAATTGCATGTTTTTAAAATGTTTTCATGACCGTTGGCATCTTACAAGTGCATTAGAGTGCATAAATAAAAATTAGAACTGAATTAGTAAAGATGAATAGTTATTGAAGTAGTAACAACTGAATTGAATAGAATTGACTAACAACATGAAAGTTTTTGAGTTGTTATGCTTGACTCTATTTGTTTAGATCGGGCGCTAAACCAATAGCACGTGTTTTTCAAGAGCCCACTGTGAGTAACAATGTTATAAAGATATGTTCAAATTGTATTTATTTTCTGAATGATAACTTATATTGTTTCTAAATGGTTACCTTCTATCAATTAAATGATGATCCTCCTTTGAATTGTGTTTGTGGCATCCATAGTGTATTGTTATTGCTATTGTTATTGTTATCGTTATCGCTATTGTTACAGAAATCTCTATCAGTTCCAATTCTTGGAACTATTGTCTATTGTTTGATGGCGATTAATTGATTATTCGGTCTTTTAAGACCTAGTGCATTGTTGCTATTGGATGTACCACATATGACCTAGACGAATATAATTGATTGAACTAATCAAATTGAACAATTGATTGACAAATGATATTGATTGAAAATGTTCTAATGCTAATCAATTGTTTCAAAGACCATAAGGACATCATTCTTAACCTTTTTACACATATGTTATTTACTGGGCTTTAGCTCACAATTTATTATATATATGTAAGTGATCGAGCACCGGACCAAAGCTAATGGTGCCGACACGAACCCTTGTTTTTGTTAAGCCATCTATTGTACCTCATAGCGAGGTTCTGAACCTGAATGTGTCAAGGCATTTTGAGTGGTTCAATCCACCTTTTGTTTTTGCTAAGTGTAAAGAATGTTTAAGACTTTTGTTTATACTGTCCATGATGATAGGATTAATTCCCTAACTTGTCTATTGTCTTATATACATGTGTTTTGGCATAAGTGGTTAAGAACATGGCTATGTACATAAAAGTTTATTTTCATACAGGTTCTCACAGCTCATTGGGCATTATCTTATTATTGATTGGCTTCCGCCAGCCCTGTATCATGTATTATTATCATTAGTGTTAATCAGGCCTTTGGTAATCACGAATTACTGGCCGGTTATGATGCTAAACCTATAGGGGCGAGTTTGAGTCATGACATATAGGAATGTCCGAGATTAACCTTGATGAGGCATTTTGGGAGGAGCTCGCGGCTATTAATTTGGAGGATATTTTAGAAGAGCACCCCGCCCTCGCCTCACTGAAGGGATGGGAAGACTCAGAGGATATAATTAGGAGACTGCATCCAGGCCTTGCCCAATTGATGGGTCGGCCAATAAATATACAGACCGATCCTACTGACGTACCATACTTATTGTGGAGGCAGAGCCATGCCTACACACACGGACGCTTTCTTGGACCCACCCGTGTCCTTGGACTTTCCCCAGGATATGATCGCCCGCACTACATCATTAGCCTTTTGCCCCCAGATTTTGTTGCCATAAGGGAAAATGTGTACCCCAATGACTATATCTTCACCAATGTCCCTAACCCGTTGGAAATTATTAATATTCAAAATGTTGATTTTAATAATGACCTATCATACATTGAGTAACTATGATAGATCGTCGATCGGGCATTTTGGGGCTACATATAGTCCGTCCTTATTTACACCGTCTAGGCAGCATGGGTTTGTTTTGGTGTGGTATAGTTAGGATGAGAATTTGAGCTTTTTATGCAACACTACTTCCCATGGTTGTTTGACCGGCCACTCTAGATTTTGAAGACGAAAATTCTTTTGTACACTAACCATGATGCATTCTGATCCCTTTTTTTTTTTTTGTTGTACCATAGAGATGAGACGCTAACATATTTTGACTTTTGGACAAGGATGTAATATTAATTGTAAAAATAGTAAAGTGGGTATTTTATATATATTGCGCTATATATGCTTATATATATGCTATATTATGGATATAATGCCTCGTTTATTACGTTGTAGAATGGCCAAATGGTAATGGAAGCAAATCATCAGTTAGTGGCACTGAATCGATGGAAAGAATCATGGAAAGAGCGGTTACTACTTTTTGCAAGCCTTGCAAACCAACATCAACAATGGGATGCCAAAATGGCGAAAAGAGCCGATTACCATAAAACAATTCCAGGATCTGAAACCCACCACATTTACCAACAGTCCAGACCCAATGATAGCAGATGCTTCGGTTAAAGACATAGAAAAGATTTTTCACGCCTTATCTTGCACCAAAAGACAGAAGGTAACTTTTGCCACTTTCACTTTTAAAAATAATGCGCAGGAATGGTAGCTTCTCACCCTAGAGAAAGAAAAGATCGTGACTTGGGTAAGATTCTTGGAAGTATTTTATGAAAAATACTTTCCAGATTCATTGCGGGAACAAAAGGCGTCAGAATTCATACAGCTAAAGCAAGGAATCATGACGGTGGCCTAATACGAAAGCAAGTTCACACAACTCGCTCAATTTGCGACATATGTCATCTCTACCAAAGTTCAAAAAGCAAGAAAATTCGAAGCATGATTGGATGCTGAAATCAAAGATAGGCTTGAGGTTTTGAAACTACCAACCTATGCAGAAGTGGTAAACTGAGTGTACATTGCGGAAAAAGGAATTAAAGCCTCACGCTCCAGGGAACCAAGCCAAACGAAGCGATTATGGGAGAGAGACAACAGAAGATCCGGTGTTGCACCTCCCAAGATGGTGAATATGGGCACAACCAACTCAGGCAATCAAGGTTCTACTAAGCCCAATGGTGGCACCATTCCAACTTGCCCTACATGTGGAAGGGCTCATCAGGGACAATGTCATCGAAATACGGGAGCATGCTTTATATACAGTCAAGTTGGTTACTTGCTGAGGGATTGTCCAAAGCTTATCAATCCTACAGCTAGGCCCTCTAGCCCAGTTAGAAAACCGCAGCACCTAGAGGAGAGAGGAAGGACCAAAAACACCAAAGAAGGGCTTTTGCCTTGGTACTTGAAAAACCAAAAATTACAGAAAACATTGTGTCAAGTACACTTTTTTTCTGTGGTCATTTAGTTTATGTTCTGATTGACTCTTGGTCAACTCATTCTTTTGTTGCACCACAATTTGCTGTCAAGCTAGCATCAACACCCGAACCCTTAGGATATATATTGTCTGCGTCTTTTCCTTCTAGTAATTCTACCTACAGTACTGATGTGTACAGATCATGTACTATATCTTTTAAAGGCAAAACCTTATACGTAGACTTGATTCCCTTCCACATTGGAAACTTTGATGTGATCTTAGAAATGGATTGGCTGGCTGCCAACCACGCCTCTATTGATTGCAAAACCAAAAAAGTCCCCATCCGGTTACCAAACCAACTTGAGCTTGTATTTGATGGGACTGGAGTTTCTACCCCTCCTTGTCTTATATCCTCCATGACAGCCCAACGACTTCTAAGAAAGGGTTGTTGTAGTTATATTTGTTATGTGATCGATACACAAAAAAAGGTCCCCACCGTTGATGCAACGCTCGTGGTTCGAGAATTCCCGAATGTCTTTTCTGAAGATCTACCCAGTACCCCGGTTGACCGGGAAATTAAATTCACCATTGAAACTCAACCTAGTACCTAACCAATATCAAAAACCCCTTATCGCATGTCAATGACGGAATTGAAAGAACTAATGACTCAACTCCAGGAACTACTGGACAAAGGCTTCATTCGACCTAGTACCTCACCCTGGAGAGCTCCAGTATTGTTCATGATGAAAAAGGATGCCACGATGAGGTTATGCATCGATTATCGGGTGCTAAACAAGGTCAACATCAAGAATCGGTACCCTTTGCCATGAATCGATGACTTGTTCGATCAACTTCAAGGCGCCCAAGTATTCTCAAAAATTGATTTGCGTTCTGCCTACCATCAACTAAAAGTCAAAATGGAAAGCATCAAAAAGACAGCCTTTAGAACCTGTTACAGACATTACAAGTTTCTCGTCATGCCATTTGGCGTCACAAATGCTCCAACAGCCTTCATAGATCTCATGAACTGAGTGTTCAAACCCTATCTTGACGAGTTCGTTATTGTCTTCATTGATGACATTCTCATATACTCTAAGTCATCGAAAAACCATGAGCAACACTTGCGAACAGTCCTGTAAGCACTACGTGATCTCAAATTATATGTCAAATTGAAGAAATTCGAATTCTAGATCACTGGTGTATACTTCCTCGGTCACGTCATTAACAAAAATGGCATCTCGGTTGACCCCCAAAAAGTTGCAGCAATTGTGGACTGGCCACGACCTACTAATGTGTCAAAAATACGAAGTTTCTTGGGTCTAGCTAGCTATTACCGACGCTTCGTGCAAGATTTCTCAAAAATAGCATCACCCTTGACCCAACTAACTTAGAAGAACACACCCTTTGAATGGATGAACAAGCAAGAACATTGCTTCCAAGAATTGAAAAACAGACTCATGACAGTTCCTATACTAGCATTCCCTACAGGAATGGAAGGGTTTGTAATTTACAGCGATGCCTCATATAATGGTTTGGATTGTGTTCTTATGCAAAATGGAAAAGTCATTGTTTATGCCTCACGATAACTAAAGACTTACAAAAAGAACTACCAACTCAGGATCTATAGTTGGTTGTGGTAATCTTCGCCCTCAAGATCTGGCGTCATTATCTCTACAGTACAACCTGTGAGATTTACACTGATCAAAAGAGTCTTAAATATCTGTTTACAAAGAAGGAACTGACTATGAGGCAACGACGGTGGCTATAATTTATGAAAGACTATGATGTAGAGATCCATCACCATCTAGGCAAAGCTAACGTGGTAGCAGACGCACTGAGCCGAAAGACGACCAGAAGTTTGGCATGCACTTTTATTTGCCACAAGATCAATGGACTACTCGCCGACCTAAACATGGAACCCGCATTGATTGAAGAAATTAAATCCAGCCGATGTGAAGATCAACTTTTGAAGAAAAAGTACAAGGAGCAAAGAAGTACGCCCGATCCTAACTTCACTGTAAGCAATGGGATGCTAAAATTTCAGAATCGAATCTGCAACTCGACATTCCAAAACTCAAAAAGAAGATATTGGTAGAAACTCATAACTCGAGGTTTGCAGTCCACCCTGGCAATACGAAGATGTATCACGATCTGAAGGAACACTACTGGTGAACAGAAATGAAACGAGACATAGCAAGCCACGTCTCCAAATGCCTACATTGTCGGCGTGTTGAAGCAAAACATCAGAGACCTATAGGAATGCTGCAACCACTCCCTATTCTTAAATTGAAATGGGAGCACATTACTGTGGACTTCGTGGTCGGGCTACCACAATCAATTTCAAAAAATGATACAATATGGGTTATAGTAGACTAATTGACGAAGTCAGCACATTTTCTGCCAATTAAAATCACATACTCCCTTAATAAGTTTGCCACGTTATACATCAAGGAAATAATTCGACTGCATGGTACTCCAGTTTCAATCATGTTTAACCGAGACCCTTGATTTGTGTCTCACTTTTGGAATAAATTGAAAGAGGCTTTGGGGACAACATTGAAGTTTAGCATTGCTTATCACCCATAAACTAATGGGCAATCTAAAAGAACAATCCAGACTTTGGAAGACATGTTACGTGTGTGCGTATTGGACCTCAAGGGTAATTGAGATAAACACCTATCTTTAGTGGAATCCGCCTATAACAACAGTTACCAAGCAAGAATTGGAATGGCACCGTACGAAGCACTCCATGGAAGAAGGTGTCAATCACCTCTGTGTTCAGCGGAAGTCAGAGACAGGAAACTATTAGGCTCCGAGATCGTGCAAATCACAAGTGATAAAATCCAACTCATCCAACAGCGAATTTGCACTGTTCAAAGTCGCCAGAAAAGCTATGTAGATACACAAAGACCAGAATTGGAATTCCAAGTAGGAGATCATGTTTTCCTTAAGATCTCACCAACAAAAGGAGTTATTCGATTTGGGAAGCGAGGAAAGTTAAACCCACGTTACATCGGACCATTCGAGATATTGGAAAAGGTTGGTCCTGTTGCATATCGCCTTGAACTGCCACCTGAACTGTCCAATGTTCACAATGTGTTCCACGTTTCGATGCTCCGACGGTACTTCCGAGATCCAAAACATGTCATCGACTACGAGAACTTGAAAGTTTAAGAGGACCTCTCTTATGAAGAGTAACCAGTGCAGATTCTCGATCGTCGTGATCAAGTTCTCCGAAACAAGATCATATCTCTGGTAAAAGTCTTATAGCAGAATCATCGTATCGAAGAAGCTACGTGGGAAACTGAAAGTCAAATGCGAGCCAAATACCCACACCTCTTTGAAAACCAAGGTATGTCAAGTTTGAAGACAAACTTCTAATTAGAATGGGAGAAATGTGACCCTAGATATTTAATCAATATCACAACCATGGTCAAATTAAATAATTAATTTTATGATGATATGTGATAAAGTGTAATTTAATTTATATTAGGCACAATGTAAAATTAAGCAGATGATTATTGAAGATAAACCTCAGTATGGTAGGCTTAAAAAAAACATATATATATAATAATAAATAAAATAAAATAAATAAAATAAAAGGAAAACTAGTGAGGTAATTTCCTTAACAGTTGGGCCCAAGTAAAATTAAGCAACAATCTAAACTTATCCTTTAAGATTTAAATCTATATAGCATAATGATGGTTGAACATAGAGAGGCTACATGTTCGGGGCTACGTGTCACTCGAAAAGTGCTGAGCAAGCATGATATCTTAGTATAAAAGGAGTGGTGTTGTAGAGAAAGGTAAAAAAACCAAGAAAAGAAAAAAAAAAAAAAAAAAAAAAACGTGCCAACATAACCACAGACGGAGTCGGCTCACAGTGAACGAGAGTATAATTGGAAGTCGTTATTTAAGTGAGTTATATTATATCTCGGGTCATTATAATATATTTTATGTATGTTTTGGGTTATCAAAAATTATTTTATGCAATCTATGTTCTATAAATTATATTAATATTTTGATTACGTTAATTATTTTCTGAACTCTATTTACTTAAATTGAAACCCATGGATATATTTATTTAACTTTTAGAAATTATTTGACAATGGTTTTATAAACAATTATGTTTTGTAAGTACCACCACGGAAGTCCTTTGCCTTAAGGGACTTAAATAATCATTGACCTCTGTTTGGCCACTTTGTGGTTCTCTCTTTGTCATGGATCCATTGACCTCTATTTTGACTGTCACTCCAGTGACCTCTATTCTGTTCTATATCGTGGTTATGGTTATTTATTTACATAATTTCTATATTTCAGTTTCTGCCACTTTGAATAATTTATTTATTCAAATTAAGTTATGTAAATTTTTTAGCTTAACTATCCATGGTTATTTTGTATTCCCTATACTCTTGGCATAATATTTCTCACTCTGTTGTGTGCTTATAACTGTTACCCTTTCAGGTGATGAGATGTAAGGAAGACTCGTAATCTCGTGTGGTGGAAACCGTACAAGAATTTGATGCCGATCCGTTATTTTGTTTTCTTTCCTTTTCTTCATTTTGTTTTTTTTTTTTTTTTACTGAGGGCCGGTCACTGAATAAAAAAATAAATAAAAGTCCTATAGATGTACTTTCTTTTATCAAACTAGTCGAATGAAATTAATTTTCTGCTTAATTATTTTCTTACTTCTATTTTGCCTCCGTTTGCGCCACTTGATTCTAGCCCTAAGTCTCTGGGGTTGACTCGTGACAAATATTACTAAATCAAATCAATAATGTATACTACAAATAAAAAGGACCAATTGGTTTATAAAAAACATGCAAAACTAAATGGACTTACATTTCTCCAAATGAAATTTATGAGTAATTTTTCTATATATTTTTTTTTTATTAATTTCAAATTATTTTTAGTTATTTATGAAATAAGTATTACATAAATTTCAATTATATATAATAATGAGGGCATTTGATAGCTTATTTTTTAAAAATAAAAAATAATTTAACTTTTTATAAAAAGATGAATAGAAAAATAGAGAGGTGATATAATCCAAATAAATATACTTATTTAGGAATTCCAAACAAGCTTAGGAATTATTTAGAATTATCTAAATAAGTACATCTTCCGTTCCAAAATATTAGTCTTTTATTCTATTTTTTATTGTCTCAACATATTAGTCCATTTTCAAAAATAAAGTATAAAAATAATATAAATTTTTCATTTTGTCATTTTTTAAATTCATTAACAATATAAAAAATACAATTACGGTATTGATATTTTTCAAAAAATATATTATCAAAAGGTAATTTTAAAAAATTAATTTTTTTAAAATGTAATAATTGTACCTAAAAAAAGTTAAATTTCTAAAAATGATCATTATTTTGGTACGGATAAAGTATATTTTTTAATTTTTTTTTTTTTATCAAAATTATATATAAAAAAATTATTTTAGTGGACCCAAACAATTGCTAAGTCAATAAAATGCATGCCGGTTGGCGTGACCGAGTCCCCCCGAATTCCGAGAAATCGGTCAAAGTCAAAGGCAGAAGGAGAAAGACCAGCGTTACGGGCCCCATGGTCAGACGTCTACCGCCACTTCAGCCGGTAAAAGGTCACCGGCTTAGCCGGTAACCAGGAAGTAGTAAATCCATGAATCAGATGGTTCAACTAGGGTTTAGGTTAGTTCAAAAAAAAAACAAAGGGTTTGGTTTGGGTTCGGATTGGTCTTTCTAGGAAGGTGGGTGAGAGGTCCCACCTTGGGTTCTGACTTTTGGGAGCAATGTGGGTTTTGAATTGGTGGGCCCACACAACATGGCATGAGGTTGAGTTGAAATTAATAATTGTTTTGAAAAGGTGGTTGAAAATTATTTTTTTAATTTTTTTAACTTTTCTTAAAAAATATATAAAATATGTGAGAGATGATGGGTATGTTTGGTTTGAGTTTGGAAAATGAGTTTTGAAAAAAAATTTCTAAAAATTTGTTTGGTTTGAGATTTTTCTCAAAAAATTTCTAAAATCACTTTCTCTCTCTTACACATTAATCAATCACTTTTTCTCTCTCATCTCTCCTTCTCAATCACTTTTTCTCTCACACACATCTACTCAATTCTCCCAAAATATCAAATCATCCCAAATTCCCAAAAAAAATTTGTCTCTCAAAACATACAATCAAACAAACCAAAAAATTTTTTAAAACAATTCTCCTAAATTTTTTTCAAAAATAACTCTCCCAAAAACAAACCAAACAAGCCCGATATAATCTATACTATATATTAAGCAAAAGAGGATTTTTAACCCCAAGGCCTGTGGGAGCTCCAATCTCCTAATCCTAATTTTCTAATTTTTTGATTTAAAAAAAAAAAAAAACCTCAGCATTTATTGACTTCTCCCAACCCACAATTCATTTTGACTTCTCTCATAATTATTGCAACATTCTTTTCAATTTCTCCCATAAACTATGGTTACACACAAAAATAAAAAATAAAAAATATAAAAATTTAGCTATAGATCTCAAAAAGATATAACATCTAAATTTGAATTATGATTTAATAATATAATTATGTATTTTTTTTTATGTATATCTATCAAAATTTTAAATCACTTAATGGGACAAATTAATCAATTTTCCAAAATTATTGATTTTTAATTTACAAAATAGATTAAAAAAAACTATTGACTGATTTATTTATTTATTAGACCTTAGAACTATAAGTTGTTATTTCATTGGATATCTTGAGAGATCAAAGGGTTTTAGATTCTATTGTCCCACTCATAGCACAAGAATTGTTGAAACTAGAAATGTTGTGTTCTTGGAGGATGAAAACATTAGTGGGAGTATGAATCTCAAAAATATTTCTTTGGAAGAAAATCGTGATTTTACGCCTTCCACGATTATCCAAGAAAATGTTGTACCTGAACTTATTGGTACACAAGAGATTTCTCACATTGGAAAAGAGGGGGTTTTTAACCCCAAGGCCTGTGGGAGCTCCAATCTCCTAATCCTAATTTTCTAATTTTTTGATTTAAAAAAAAAAAAAAACCTCAGCATTTATTGACTTCTCCCAACCCAACCTCAGCATTTATTGACTTTTCCCAACCCACAATCCATTTTGACTTCTCTCATAATTATTGCAACATCTTTTTCAATTTCTCCCATAAACTATGGTTACACACAAAAATAAAAAATAAAAAATAAAAGAATTTAGCTATAGATCTCAAAAAGATATAACATCTAAATTTGAATTATGATTTAATAATATAATTATGTATTTTTTTTATGTATATCTATCAAAATTTTAAATCACTTAATGGGACAAATTAATCAATTTTTCAAAATTATTGATTTTTAATTTACAAAATAGATTAAAAAAAACTATTGACTGATTTATTTATTTAATAACAAAAATATTTCATAATCTCTTTCTCCTAATCTCTCTCACAAATTTTCAAAAAAAAATATTAAAACTTGCATTCATTTTCTCTTCCCCAAAAAATCAGATAGGAGCTCCAATCTCCTAATCCTAATTTTCTAATTTTTTGATTTAAAAAAAAAAAACCTCAGCATTTATTGACTTCTCCCAAACCAACCTCAGTATTTATTGACTTTTCCCAACCCACAATCCCTTTTGACTTCTCTCATAATTATTGCAACACCCTTTTCAATTTCTCCCATACACGATGGTTACACACAAAAAGTAAAAAAAAAAAAAGATAAGAATTTAGCTATAGATCTCAAAAAGATATAACATCTAAATTTGAATTGTGATTTAATAATATAATTATGTATTTTTTTTTATGTATATCTATCAAAATTTTAAATTACTTAATGGGACAAATTAATCAATTTTCCAAAATTATTGATTTTTAATTTACAAAATAGATTAAAAAAACTATTGACTGATTTAATTATTTAATAACAAAAATATTTCATAATCTCTCTCTCCTAATCTCTCTCACAAATTTTCAAAAAAAAATATTAAAACTTGCATTCATTTTCTCTTTCCCAAAAAATCAAATAATATTTTCTATTAAAGTTGTAGATATCTACCTATATTTTATATATTCTATTATAACATAACAAAAAAAACTAAAAAACTAAAAAAAATCTTTAAAGTTTATCTAAATAAACTTTAAATCAATAAAACTCACATGTCTATCACATATCTAACTCACATCATAACTTACCTAAATAATAATAATAATTAAAAACAAATGGAAACTACAAATAAATTAAATTTAAAAAAAAAAAACATACCCACGACTCCATCTTAAATAAATTGAAAAAAAAAATATCCGAATAGAAACCACACAAAAATAAAAATAAAAATAAAAAGATATATCTATCTATCTATATCTATACTATATATTAAGCAAAAGGGGATTTTTAACCCCCAATGCCTATGGAAGTTTCAATATCCCAATCTGAATTTTTTAAATTTTTTATTTAAAAAAGAAAAAAAACTTAGCATTTATTGATTTGGTCAAAATTCCCTGATTAGCATTTATTAACTTTTTTCAGTCCACATATCTTTCCACATGCCTACAATTATTGATTTGGTCAAAATTCCCTGATCAGCATTTAAAATCCCCTAATATAAATAATTATAGATACAATTCGTGTATAGTTACTGCAGTACCCTTTTCAACTTTCCCCATACACTATGGTTAGTGATAAGAAAAAAATCTTAAAAAACATAATTTATATATTAAAAAAATCTAATATAAATATAAATATCTATAATTATCCCGTGCATAGCACGGGTGATAGGCTAGTATGGAAATAATTGTGAAGTACATATGAATTCCTTAAAAAATTCAACACATATAATTATTATCTCTCATAATAACAAGCATAAAAAAAATTATTTAAAAAGTTCAACATATATGAATTCCTTGAAAAGTCCAACACATGATTATTATCAAAATATTAAACTTTAATATAGTATAAAAAAGAAAAAAAAAAAAGAAGGAAGACATTTATAAATAAAAGAAAAAAAGAGAAGAAAGAGTGGTGAAACACAACCTGTGCATAGCACGGGTGATATGCTAGTGAACTATTAATTCATATGGATTAATAATCCAATCGTATCAAATAATCTCAGCACCATTCAATTTACAATTTTACTATATCCGAATCCCCATCCCCACCCCCTTTCTTTACAATTATTTATGAAAAAAATATGATTGTAGTTAGATAGTATAAAAATATTTGTGATTTGATTTGATTTTTTTTGTAATTTGATTTTTAAAGTATCAATTATTGATAATGATTAGATTGTATTTTGAAAAAAAAAATTGTAATTATTTTTTTAACTCACTGTGTTTTTTGAAAAAAAATATTGTGTTTTTTTAACTATCAATTCACTTAATTTGTGATTTGATTTTTAACTCACTGTGTTTTTTAAAAAACAAAATAGATTGTACTCATTAGGGTCACATAATGTACCAATTATTTATGATGATTAGATTGTATTTTGACTAAAAAAAATTTAATTAATCTTTTTAACTCACTATGTTTTTTGAAAAATAAATTATTGTGTTTTTTAATTATCAATTGACTTAAATAAAAAGGGTTTTCTAAGGAAAAATGGGTTTCTAACCCCCAAGCCTTGTGAGAGCTCCAATATTCCAATATAAATTTCCTAATTTTTTGATTAAAAAAAAAAACACTTAGCATTTATTAACTTCTCCTAACCCTTAAGTCTTACACTCATAATAACACTTTAATGCATTAAGAACAAGCATAAAAAAAAATTCCTTTAAAAGTCCAACACATTTGAATTCCTTGAAAAGTTCCAATACATATAATTATTATCCCTCATAATAATAGTTTAATGCGTTAAGAACAAGTATAAAAAAAATTTCTTAAAATGTCAAACACATATGAATTTATTAAAAAGTCCAACACATATGATTATTATCAAAATATTAAACTTTAATATAATATAAAATTAAAAAAAACGACATTTAAAAATTACAATCTATCTATTCTATATATTAAGCAAAATGGGGTTTTTAATTCTAAGTTTTGTGGGAGCTCCAATCTCCCAATCTAAATTTCTTGATTTAAAAAAAAAAAAACCTTAGCATTTATTAACTTCTCTCAACTCCTAAGTCTTACTCTCATAATAACACTTTAATGCATTAAGAACAAGTATAAAAAAAAATTATTTAAAATCAACACATATGAATTCCTTGAAAAGTCCCAACACATATGATTATTATCCCTCGTAATAACACTTTAATGCATTAAGAACAAGTATAAAAAAAATTCTTGAAAAGTCCAACACATATGATTATTATCAAAATATTAAACTTTAATATAATATAATAAAAAAAAGACATTTAATTCCTTGAAAAGTCTAACACATATGATTATTATCAAAATATTAAACTTTAATATAATATAAAAAAGGAAAAAAAGAAGGTATTTAAAATTTAAAAAAAAAGACATTTAAAAATTACAATTTTCATATATAGATAATTGTAAACACAATCCGTGCATAGTACGGGTGATATGCTAGTTTTAAAAAATTGAAAGGTAACTTTTAACCTTTTTTTAAAATCATCCTAAATTATATTTGTGAGTCGGTCCTATTCATCATTTTTTTTTTTTTTTTTACTTATAAATCCTATTGGAAGGGAAGAGAAGAAAAAAAAAAAAATTGATGATTAAGAAATTTAACGAGGAAAATATAATGTTGTGTTTGGTTTGGTTTTGGGAGATAAATTTAAAAAAAAAATTAAGAAAAAAGTTTAGAATTTTTTTTGATTTGTTTAGTTGTATATTTTGGAAATAGTTTTAAAGTATGGGAGTTTGGAATAATTTGATATTGTGTTATAGTTGAGTTAGGACTGCAAATGAACTGAGTTGTTCATGAACAAGCTCGGCTCAGCTCGGCTCGTTTAGTAAACGAGCCGAGTTCGAGCTCGCACAAGCTCGGCTCGTTTATTTTTATTTAAATTATATAATAAATATATTATTTATATATTAAATAATATAAATAATATATATATATAAATAATTGTATAAATAATATTTTTTATTTAAATAATATAAATAATATTTTTAAAAAAATTATCGAGCCGAGCCGAGCCGAGCTCAAGTTTTATTAATGTTAACGAGCCGAGCCGAGCCGAGCTCGAGCTCAATAAACGAACTCGATAAGTAAACAAGCCGAGCTCAAGCTCAGCAAGCTCGGCTCAGCTCAGTTCATTTGCAGCCCTAAGTTGAGTAAATGCGTGTGATAGAAAAAGTTCTTGAGAATAAGAGAAGAGAGAAAAATTGATTGATTAATGTGGTGGAGAGAGAAAGTGATTTTGAAATTTTTTTTCTAAAATCACTAAACCAAACAAAATTCTAAAAAAATTTCTCTAAAATTTATTTTTCAAAAATAAACCAAACAAGACCTAAATATTTTAAGATTTATCAATATATTTAAAAAGTGTATAGAATTTGTAGATATTTAAATCCAGGGAGTGATTGATAATTTGATAATTTTTCAGTTATATAGGCACACGGACAACAACTGCTGTGAGGCTTACGTGAGACTTGTTTCGAGTTTATTTTGATAATTTAAATTGTTTATATTATAGAATTTGTCGAATATATTATTTATATAAAAAATTAAATTAATCAATCCTATAATTAATTATAATTATTTTTAAAATCATTATCAAAATTATAATAGTCACTTATTTTAATTTTTGTTTTTTTAACGTGCAAACATTCATATCCGTTTATATTTTTTATTATTATTATTATTATTATTATTATTTTGGTATTTTGGTATTTTAACTTTTTTTTGAAGGAAAATCTTCCCACTCTCCTGCAAGTTCAAGATAGCGCCCCTTGCAGAGATCACCAAGATGTCATGTTGTCCGTTTTGAGTTACGAGACTATAATCTGATGAGAACTTACCGCGACCTTCCAAGACAAGTTCCGTTAAGTCAAAACTTACACAGCTGAAACTATTGAATCCACACCAAATATTGTGAAACAACTTGAGATTAATCTCTCAACCAACTATGCTATGCTTGGAAGATTGACCCAAAAAATATTAAACCTAGAACATGGGCTTAATCCCTAAGCCTTTGCCAAGTACCAACACCTTGGGTTTGGTATTTTAACTTTGTGGTTGCCTTCGGCCTATTTGTTGTATTCTGTTGAGAGAAGCATGTGAAACTGTGATAAAGCACACTGGCTCACCCCTCTCTTTTACTTCATTGAAATGAAAGGTTGAGTAAACATTAATGAATTACTCTACCTATGCTGGATCAAACCACATTCATAAAATATTAATAATATAAATGTAAATATGATAGAGCACATTACAAGTATTTTATTTGCTTGTATCTTTACTATTTACAACCTTGTGTTGATAAAACCATTGCCAATGCCCACATTCACAATGGTTCATATCCATTAAAATAAATAAATAAAACCAAAACAAAAGATAGAGCCGCCCACCCTAGGGGTTACCATGGAATGTGAATTTCACATTCAACAAACACCTAACGTGTTCATGGCCATTAATGTTTTTGGATGAATAGCTCCAAAATAAATGACTTTTTTTAATATCATTTCATATTTTTCTTTTTTTTTTTTGGTGTTTTCATGAAACATAAAATTTTGGTAAACCTTAATTACAAATTGGGAAATCAATAGATCTAAGTAATACGATTTTCTGTCCAGATATCTCCTGTTTTCATGTCTTAAAACTATTCTCCACTACACAATTAAGTTAGAAAGACTTATCAAATGACAGAAAAATAAATAAGATAACATATTATATTTTGAATAGAGAAACTGTCGTATTTCAAGTGATTTTATTCTCACCCAAATTTTTGTTAGATGTCTATGTCCATTTTGTGTAGATGCTAGATTATATCACATCATGATCTTGCATGTGGTGCCAAGTACCAAAGTGGTAGAAACAATGGCAACTTTGAAGTTTTGAGTGTTGGGTAGAGAAACTGGATTTAGAATTGATCACAAACCACTCAAGTAGTGATTTTGATATTGAGCCTATTTGCTTGTATAGTTCATGATGTTGATCAAAAAGCATTGTCAAACTCTCATTTATAGTTCATGTGCATGAGGTTTGGTTGCAAGAACTCCAAACCTTGAATTCAGTTTTTTTTCTTTTTTCTTTTGGATACTACTTTCATTGATGGCGACACAAGGGGAAAACAATTACAATTGTGCTTGGAAAAGCAAAGGTTCAATCACTATTTTAACAATAATATTAAAAATACCATCATTCATTAACAGAAATGAATCAACATTAATTGTGGTGATATCAGAAATATCAAGTCACATGTATCAGTAATCATGTGACATAGGAAAAAAAAAAATAATTAAATCAATAGTGCGAAGAAAAAAAAGAAAAAGAAGAGATTTATAGCAACCAATCTAGTCATATGACTATGAACTGCGTTGTCAATGATATGCATTGCAAACTGACTGATACACAACCAATTTTATTCCTACTTGGGTTTTTTTATTTTTATTTTGGCTCAAATAGTTATTCCCCCTCTACCCACCCAATTTGACAAGAAAAGTGATTTACGAAGAATTTGTATATATAAAGGGCATATAGAATGATGTGATAGTAACAACGAGGCAGCGAATTCGCATTTTATGTATTTCTATATTGATGGGTTGTTATACATACTAAATATAAACATTAAATTCTACTAAATTATTTTAGAATAATGGCAAGTTCAGGTATCGATCTACAAGGACAATTGTAAAATTAAACTAATTTAATTGTTAAATTCCTAAATTAATTTTGATTAAAAAGATTGATGGATATTATGACTAAATAAGAATTAAATGAAATTGAATAATTAAATTGGCAATTAAAATTAAGGTTTGAGATATTAATTTTTTAGAAAAATCCTAGGGCAAAGAATTCACAACTAACCATATAAATGAGATTTAACATCGGCCATTAATTGTAATCCGGTTTGAAATACCCAATATTTCACAACTACAAATTTGAAATATTCATCAAGAGGGTTGTTGCATTCAACGTATAAGCATGAATCATCCCGAGTAGTATGAGGCGTTTGCTCTAAACTATCGTAGCAACACAACCCGTCTCTCGTAGCATGACTCATCTTGTACTTTGAACACAAACACAAAGAAAACTAATGTATGAAAAGTATTAAACAATCATAGAAAGTAAAATACTTGAAGATATGAAAATAACAATTATTATAACTTCTAAAACGTCCATACATTTGTTCAAACCGTTTCACAATCAAAGCTTAAGAAAAATCCCCTTACATGGTTAGGGTTTTATCAAAACCCTAAAAAAAAAGAGCCTGACCACTCATGGAGGAGTGGGAAGAGGTGGAAGAGATGGAAGAGAAAGAAGCCCCCATGAAAGTTCTCTTTGAAGCTTGAGGAAAAATCACATTTTCAAAACCCTAGTCTCCCTTTCCTTAGAATAATTTTTCGAACCCTCTTTCAATCTCCTCTTTTTCCTTTTATTCCCAGCATAAGAGCCTTAAAATTTCACGCACGCAATCCTAGGTGGGCCGCTCGAGCGGTGGTCGGCTACAGGTGCGGTGAAGCTTGGCTGCACATGCAGTGAGGTGGCTGGCTCGGATTTTTCGCTTCTCACCCGGAGAATTTGCTTTCGGGCGCCTTTTTGATTGAATTTACGTATTTTTTGCCAAATCTGTACAAGTACACAAAACACATCATCTGTACCAAATAAACAAAATTAAAAAACTATAAATGTAACTTAAACGACCTTAATGTGGTATCTTTCGACCCGCATCATATATATTTATGTACTTTTTTTTTTGGCAATGTTTTCCCATGAGGGGTTTATTAGCATTTCTCTATAATAATAATAATTATTATTATTATTATTATAGATAATTACAACAAAAAAAAAATCCAATGTTTGACCAAAGGGGGGGAGGTTATAGCGATCCCGGGTTTTACCTCTTATGTACAGTGATCCGAACTTGTTTCCGTGGATGTTAGTAGTTGCTTATATCTTGTTTGCATCCTTTCGTACTTTGTATTTAAGTTATAAGATGTATTGGGCAGGTTTGTTACAGGTTGGTTGAACTTAGAAACCAAGAGTAGTTGCCCAGATTTTTGCTTTCACGCTCGAGCGGAGCTTTTGACGCTCGGGTGGGTCCTTCGTTGTTGCTTCTCCGCTCGAGCGGGTGTTTTGACGCTCGAGCGTGATTTTCCATCTCCCAGTATTTCCTCTGCAGTGTTGGACGCTCGAGCGGGCGTTTTGACGCTCGAGCGTGAGTTTGTGTGTGACGCTCGAGCGGGGAGTTTTGCGCTCGAGCGGGGACCTGGTTCAGTAAAAAGTTCTGGGAGTGTGCATCCGCCGCTCGAGCGGGATTTTTGACGCTCGAGCGGGAGTCTGTGAGTGACGCTCGAGCGGGGGTTTCCACGCTCGAGCGGGACGATTTTTATATAACTTCAGGATTTCACTTTTTGAATCACTTTTCACATCCTTTTCTATCTCTTACTTTTCCAAAACTCCATTGTTGAGCCTCTCTCTCTAGAACCTTGCCTTCTCTCTAGGTATTGATCTAGTAGGAGTTGTTTCCTCACCTTTGGCCTTTACAAAAAAGTTGTTGATCGTCGAGGGCTATCTTTTGATCCAAGAATCTCGGGATTTGGAGCATTTTCGTTTTCTTCATCTTCTTCGTTAGGTGTCAACTTTTGAGGTAGGGATTCCTACTCACTCTTATGGTCTTTGATATAGATTTTTGGTTGTGTTGATAAAGAATTGAAGTTGGGTAATTTTGGGACTTAGGGTTTCAAAATGTTAAAATGGAGTTTTGTTATTTTGATTCTAAAAATGTGTATTTTGGGTTTCAAAATAATGATATTGTGGTCGGTTGTTGATATTTAGACCGTTGGGTCCATATTGGGAAATGGGGTAGAAAACCCTAACTTGTTGTATAAATTAATTGGTATAATTAATTTGGAAAAGTTGTGGATTTATGGAATTGAGTTGGAAATAATGAAATTGGCTCATTATATTGTAAAACGGTGGAGTTTGATTTATTAATCGCTTACTTTTGAAAGCATTGATATTTTATCTGTTGGAGCTTTTATTATCTGTTTAGAAATAATTGCTTTGGGCTACTGGTGGAGGGTAGTCTTGATTGTTGTAGACAATGCATGATGATTAGACAAACTAAAACTAATCGATTGAGTATGCTATCGAATATAGCGACTGGAATAATACATTAACTTTATGTATTGATTGACTGTATATGATCTATGTTTATATACATGTATTATGTGGGAGGAGATAGGGGATGTACTCCACGGTTTAGGGGAAGATAGGGGATGGACCTCTAAACCGGATTTTCGTGTGACATTGATACAGCACTACAATGTGTATCAAGTGTTGATTATGGAAGTGTTCAAATTGATTTGATATAGCACTAAAATGTATATCGTTATCAATTGTGAAGTGTAGAAGTAATTCTATGTTATGTTGATACAGCACCGAAATGTGTATCTTTCGTAAAGTGTGGAAATGGTTTATGTGTTATCAATGCAGCATTACAATGTGTATCCATCATGAATTTCGAAAGTGTTTTAAAGATGAGTCTAAACCTCATGTTAGTTGTTGGCCAGGTTCTGAGCCATTGTTGTGAATTGTGAACATGATAAGAAGTGGAAAATGAAAGGAAACATGGACATAGTGGTCATGTAATGGAAATGGATTATGAATTGATTTATGGGAATAAAACATTTATCAATTGCTAATGTCTTAGTTACTGCTCATACTGTGTTTAGAATATCTCTACTGGGCGTCGGTTCACCCTATATGAGACATCATTTTCAGGTACAGGTAGCATGCCACCTCCAAAGACATAGCTTGGATGATGATGAGAGTTGAAGACTCTTTTTGTTTAATTGATTGTATTACATGTTTATCAAGCCAAGGGTTTATTTTGTATAGAGTTAGTACTCTTCTTTTGTGTAACCAAGTGTTAACTTGGAAAGCTGTAAGCCCGTCGGGCGTTTGCTTTTATTGTTAACATGTAATACTGTTGTAAGAACTACTCTGATGAATAGAAATAGTTGATTTCTCTTATATCAATGCATGTCTAAAGTGAGGGGTTTTATGCATTTTTTTTGAGGGCGTTACACATCATCTGTACCAAATAAACAAAATTAAAAGACTATAAATGTAACTTAAACGACCTCAATGTGGTATCTTTCGACCCGCATCATATATATTTATGTACTTTTTTTTTTTTGGCAATGTTTTCCCATGAGGGGTTTATTAGCATTTTACAACCAAAAAAAAAAAAAAATCCAATGTTTGACCATTGTAACAAAAGAAATTTTTAATTTTTAATTTTATCAATTTAAATTCTAAATTTTTGATTTATTTTCAATATAAACCATAAGCCTATTTCTATTAAGTAAAACTAATGAAAAAATAATAATATTTTAGTTATTAAATTCAACGAAAATAAATATTTTAAACAATTTATGTACATCTACATTGAATTTAAAGACTAAAATATTTTTTTTTGCATTGGTTTTACTTAACAAAAAAGTTTTATAGTTTAGATTGAAAACAAATTAAAATATTAGAGTTTAAATTGATCAAATTAAAAATTCAAAATTTATTTTGTTGTAAAGATTAAATTTTGAGAATTTTTTTTTATAATTACACATTATTATTATTATCAGTAATATTAGGAACATAAAAATTATTCACAGATGAGGAGGCAGACCTCAAAGGTGGGACACAAACCTCAAAAATGTGTCCCATTTTGTAAATGGAATATGTGTACATAGACTTATTCTATTATTATTTCTAAAGATAAATTAAGTAATTCATTGACTTGTAGTAAATTGTGTACGATATACAGTTGTAAAGTGGTTTTTGTGTTTTGTTGTTTAATAATAGGTTGAATATTCCAACAATCACCGTGTCCGTGCCGCGTTTATTATGCTTTTAGAATGGCCGGCATCACATTCCAGCAACCAGGACCAGGTGGCGTGGGTGAATTTTTAATTTTAAACTTAATTATTTTAACAATACAATTTCATACGTTATTCTAATGATGACCGTTTTGATCTTTATACTCTTATATTTTATCCTACCTTATCAATGTTTTCTCAATTTTTTTTATTAAAATCGGATAATTTTGCCATAACTTCTTGTACGTTTGAAACATTTTCAATCAAAAAAGTTTTTTTTAATAAATATTTTTTGATATTTAGTTATCACCTTGAAATTAATGTGTTAATGGTTGTGTTAGTAACAGTGACGGTGAGATGACATTAATAATTTTAAAAATATTTTTTAAATTTCTGAAGTGGAAATTATTTTTTGCTCAAAACAATTTATTTTCCATTGATCCAAATTATTATTATTTTTTTTTTATCACACCAAACGTTACAAAATATGAAGAAAAAAAAACTTCATATAATATTTTATACTGGAACAAAATATAACATAATCACTCTAGTTAGTTTACGTTTTGAGTATTTTTTTTTTTGTTTTTTTATTTTGCTCCTAACTTGAATCTCATTGGAATAGAAGTGGAAACAAATATAATCATCATGAAAAATCTTATTCTTGGCAACTCCAACCATTGTCATCAACTTAGTAACCTAACTCATGATCGTAGATACCTTCCGGATCAGTTCAGAACCTGGACTACTAACTATACCTATCGCGAGGGAAACAAATGCCCAAATTTGCTTGCCAACAAAGGATTTAATTACGAGAGCCTACTTGTTTTCTCTTCTATTCCTAACTGTATTTCCTTTCAAGTATTTAAAGACGCTAGGGTACTTTTTATCTTAGAAATGTAACCACCTAATTTTGTATTTATCTAATTTCGATCTTTATTACAAAAAAATAAAATAAAAAATTAACTATTTGTCCTAAGTCATAATTTCTTATATAAAAGCCATAGGCACTAACCAACGGAGACATCTTTATGAAAAAAATGATAATAACAAAGGAAACCTTTAAATTTATAATTTTCTACCATCACATGCAAAAGTTTTGTTTTGATATTAGATGCGAATTGGTAAGGAATAAATGAGAGCATATTCAACACCACACCTTTTGGCCTTGGTGAGGTCACGCTTCTTAAAACATGGGGTGTCGAATAAGTGTATTTTGTGATTTTGATCTTTCTTATTTTATTTAATAAGATTGTATTACATTATCAAGATTTAAAGCTAACAATCTATTAAAAAGAACCTATGTCATTATAAATTATTAAATTTTATTTAATCATTTTTTAACTTAAAATAAAGATTTTTTAATTTGAAATTTTCACAATCATTCATCTTGAAATCGAGATCAAAATTTAACATAATAAATTTTAATTTTATATATATATACATATATAATTATTTTGAATTTAAGAGCAATGTTAGGAATACAACTACCAAACACAGAATGAGACATATATGTCTCTTATGAGGTGGGATCCATATGATGTGAAACTTATATATAAGATCCATCCTCCCATAATATATGTGTCTCATTTTATATTTGATAATTATATAAATTTATAATAAATTTGAGTGATGTTTCATGTATCAATTAATATTTAAAAGATATATTTATTGATATAGGCAATGGAAATTTATTTCTTGATTCTCGTAATCTGGGTCTACAAAATGGATAATGCATTTAATTAAAACTTTCCATCTTGGCAAGATTGCTATAATATCTTAAACTAATGAGAAAATTAAAAGAGTATAGTTTTCCTCAACATTTTTTTCTCGTTCTTTTATTTATTTCCTTAAAGAATCAAGATATCATACGTATTTCATACGTACAATAAATATTTTATTACTAAGAGATGATTTGAGATGATCTAAATAAATGTACTTTTTGATTTTTTATGAAACATGAGTTGAGTATGGGTTGGATTTAGGCCTCTTTTGGGAAGAGATAAAAAATCTGATTTTCAGATTTTTTATCTCCTCTTCTCTCACAGAAAAGCTGATTATAATTTGCTTATAATCAGCTTTTCACCAAAAATCAGATTATAACCATCTTCCCAAAACACCCCTTAAAGTGATATGATAGAGAGATAATGTGACTTAAATATGATAGTGACTTTTTAGCTTTGGACTCTTTTAGATTATAACAAATAAGACCTAATTATTTTAGCCCAATGTCGCACATAAAAATAGCCTAAAGAATCAAGATATGAATTCTATATGATAGTAATATTACGTGACTATGTCTGTCCACGGTGAATATTTTTATTATTTATTTTTTTTGGTCAATAAATTTGAGATTAATTACAAAGTTTAGAATAAGTACATGATATTGGACAATTATAATCCAAGATATATTCATAACCCAACAATTACAATAATCACTAAGCCGTTAATCACCACAAATAACATATAAAAATAATTAAATTTTGTTTTTGGTAAAGATTGATTATTTGACTTGGATAACATACAGTGTACAAAAATGGTCAACTGAACTTGCTCAATTGGTTGACAATAAAATTCAAAAGGAGCAAAAATAACACTTTTTTTTTTTTTTCTCGTTTCTAGGGTCAAATTTGAGTCTGGTATTATATTGCATTTGCATGAATTTATTTGGGATGATTCGTTTGAAAATATTTTTCTAGTGATAAATGAAAGGGCAAATTACACAAATAGTCCCTATAGTTTGGGGTTTGTGTCACTTTGGTCCCTGACTTTTCAATTGTGACACATTTGACCCTGAATTTTAAATCTTGTTTCAAATAAGGACAATTGAATATATAATTAGATTTTTCAAGGGTAAAATTGTCAATTTGATAAAATATAAACTAATTTGACAAAAATAAATGTCAAGCAAATATTTTTGAATTTTTAAAAATTATTTCTACCTACTAAAAATAAAATTATGTAAAATTGATAAATCTTTTAGACATTTATTTATTTATTTTTAACAAATTAATATTTATTATGTGTTTGGATGATGATCATGTAAAATTAATTTTAAAAAATTAATCATGTAATTTTTATTAATTTTAAATAATTTTATCATTGGTGGATAAAAATAATTTTAAAAATATTAAAAATATTTTTTTGACATTTATTTTTATCAAATTAGTTTATATTTTATCAAATTGACGATTTTACCCTTGAAAAATCTAATAATATTTTCAATTGTCCTTATTTGGAACAAGATTCAAACTTCAGGATCAAATGTGTCACAATTGAAAAGTCAGGGACCAAAGTGATACAAGTCCCAAACTATAGGGACTATTAGTGTAATTAACCCTAAATGAAATGTCATTTTTGTAATGAATAAATCACCTACCATTTTGGTCGGCAGTATGATTCAACTCCAAATCATGGATTTGGATAGCTTTGAAACAGTTGGAATGTTTGAATAGATATGTCTAGATTATAATTATTCTACGAAACATAATAAATAATCTTTTTTTTTTAAGTTTTGTATTTAAATTAGTTTATAACATATTATTGTATTCTAATGAATCTTATTATGTGGATATTTGATCCACCAAATCTTAATTATCATATTTAAGGTATTTTATAGATAATTTTACCCTTACAAATCTTTTTCTAACGGTTAGCAACTTGGTGATATGAACATTTATATTGATGGTATGAATGTTCACATCACAAAACATTCACACTGTTAATATGAATATTATTATTAGAAGTATTTTGATAATTATATTACCCGTAAGACTTATTGTACTATAATAAAATAATTTGAATTAAGTAAAATATAAGTAAGTGAAGAAATATTTATGAATAATTGCCCATATATGGATTCAAATCAAAAAAATATAAAATAAAATAAAATACTCTTTTTGTGTGATTCATATCTTTTTGATATTTTTTGTAATTTAATTTTACACACATGTTGTCGTTGTATTGGTGTAACCTATATAGTTAATAAGTGTTTTACGCTCCGTTTAATAATTGACTATTTTAATTGATTTTTAATTTTTTATAAATAGATATACAGTAAAATAGAAAAAAATGATATAATAATTTATAGTGATTTTTTTTACTATTAACTAAGAAC
Organism: Camellia japonica; assembly: GCA_030407325.1. NCBI lineage: Eukaryota > Viridiplantae > Streptophyta > Magnoliopsida > Ericales > Theaceae > Camellia > Camellia japonica. The sequence goes on along the minus strand of JAPPVO010000031.1, from coordinate 12,630,500 downwards.
AAAGTCTAATGGACAAACTCTCACAGCACTAATATGTGAATTATAATCCGCCACATGAATAAGAACCCAATGAGCGTTTAGGGTGCAAGATTGACCATGCAAAGTTAAATGTCTATGAGTTGTTTGTTGGATGGTCGAAGAGTACTGGTGTATGAATTAGTAAAGGAGATTGAATTCACAGGAGAGAGTGCATTGTTGGTATCATACAAACAATCATCTCCCTATTAAGATAAGAAAATATATTTACTATGTACTGAGTTTGTCGTTAAAGTTAAATAATTATCTCAAGAAAGCATGTTGAATCCATCCATGAAATATGTCAACTCTCTCTTCGATTTCCAACATTTATCTCTTGTATGTGACTTATTTTTTACATTCTTAGGAATTGATATGTTTATGCTAAGCAAAATTTTTCAACAATTGTTATGAATGTCGACGCTGTCAGAGCCACATGGCTTGACACTTTTATAGTGTCGACCACCTCTATGTTTGTGAGAGCAAGCTCCAACACACACATGTCAAAATCAATATCTATCTCTTACATGGAGCTTGCTTTTTAGGTTTTAGAGATTGATATGTTTACGGTGAGCAAAATTTTTCAACAATTGTTATGAATATTGATGCTCGTTGAGAGCCACACTTTTATAGTGTCGACCACCTCTATGTTTGTGAGACCAAGCTCCAATACATATATGTCAAAATCAACATTCATCTCTTGCATGCAACTTGTTTTTTTAAGTTCTTAAAAATTGATCTGTTTATGCTAAGTAAAATCTTTCAATAACCACTATGAGTGTCAAAGCTCATTGGGAGCCACATGGCTCGATACTTTTATAATACTGACTATCTCTGTGTTTGTAAGACAAAACTCTACTAAACACGTGTCTTATTTTCAGAATTTCATCTATTAAAATCAATATACGATCATTTTTATCCAGTTTAAACATCAATACTTTATTATTAATTTATCATATCTTCCATTTGTTTGAAGTTTGAGATTTCTTTTTTATTATACATTATGTCTCAGTTCTTAACTTAAATTTTTTTATAATACTCCCCATAATCTTTTAGACATTGGTTACAATAGGTAAAATTAGAGGTCACAAAAGAATAACATTAAAGATATCAAGAAATTTATCAATAATTTTATCAAATATCTCATATATGTAAGTCGCACATGCACGTGGGTTCTACTTTAATATTGATAAATTTCTTGAGTCCTATCATTTTTCATCTCAAAAAAAATGAAAAAAGGGAAAAAAAAGGAAAAAAACATTTATGTCATAGATTTTACTTGACAGAAAAAGCAAAATAGTAATGAAAAGTTAAGGACCTTATGGTCATTATGCTATATTGATTATTTGAATTTACAATTAAAAAAATAAATAAATAAGTGAGTAAGCACAGAGAAAGAGAGAAAATTTAGAGAGAGAGAGAGAGAGAGAAACAAACAGAGAGAAGATTATCTCCACCTTCATCTTCTTCTTCTGAAGAGACTGGTTTTTAGGTGTGTTTTCACATCTCTACAGTCTCTCTCTCTCTCTCTCAAACTCTCTCTTTCTGTCTCTTCGGTCATGAGGCGAGGCAGGGCACCCAGGGCTGCGGCGGCACCACCGTCCACGGCGGCCGGAGAAGCCAACGGATCTGGATCGAGAACGGAGATTAGGTTTCGAGGAGTGAGAAAGAGACCGTGGGGCCGATTCGCCGCAGAGATCAGAGACCCATGGAAGAAGACTAGGGTTTGGCTCGGTACCTTCGATTCCGCCGAGGACGCTGCTCGAGCCTACGATTCGGCCGCTCGAACGCTCCGCGGAGCCAAAGCAAAGACCAATTTCCCTCTCTCGCCGTTTCAACAAAACCCTAACAACGATCTGCTCATCGAGAACCGGTTGTACCCTAATCATCATCTCCAAAACCACCAGATTGTTCCTCAGAGGCCGACTTCGAGCAGTTTGAGTAGCACTGTGGAGTCTTTCAGTGGGCCCAAGCCGCCGCAGACGGCGGTTGCGCCGCCGTCTGTATCCCGGCGGTACCCCCGGACGCCGCCGATTTTGCCGGACGATTGCCGTAGCGACTGCGATTCTTCGTCTTCGGTCGTCGATGATGGAGATGGAGACATCGCTTCGTCGTCGTTTCACAAGCCCTACTCTTTCGATCTCAATGTTCGATCTATACCCGACTATATCGATCTCAACGTTCGACCCTACTCTTTCGATCTCAACGTTCCTCCAGTGCTGGACACAGAGCTTCGTCTCTGACGACGTTGAATCGATCGGTCGGTTCAAACTTTTCTAATCGAATCAAACCAAATCAAAATCTTTAATCTTTTTGTTCTCTCTCTCTCTCTCTCTCTCTCTCTCTCTCTCAAAAAAAAAAAAAAAAAAAAAGAGGAAAAAGAAAAAAGAAAAGAAGGTGATGATGATGATAGATGAAAATATTAAGACAAGAGATGATCAAATCGTCTTTTATAAGTCTTGAGTCTGTTTGGTGATTCCATGTTGTTTGAAGATAATTTACCTTCACATCTTTTCTTTTTTATCTTTGATTGTTAGATTATATTAGGGGATTGTGGATGATCTTGATCTGGGAGTTTCTTCAACTATATCTGAGCTTTGAAGTCATATTCACATGTAAAAACAAAGGGATCATTTCTGATCTGTTATGGGGTTTTCCTCATTTTGATCTATGATGCCTCAAACCCTTCATTTCCTGTATAAATTTTTTTTATCTAATTCAATGTTAGTCAAAGAAACTTATAATCCTGGTTTTGTCTCTCATTCTGTTATTAATTTATTGCAACACATTCATCACTGTATACATAATTTTGATGTTATGATGATTTGGTGTGTGATATTTAGCTGGATTGAATTGAAGGTGCTACAAGGGATTCTTAGAGGTTCTTTGCTTGTAATTGAATGGTGATTTAGAGCTTTAC